>CALNHX010007587.1:0-71961 GCA_940337035.1 Agriotes lineatus
CTCTCTGGTGTAACTCATGGAATTATAGCCCCCCCCCCCAACCTATTCTGCCACAAATTCTAGAGATATTAAGCTAATATTTTCCTAAATTTTGAAAATTTCAATACATTAATCTGATTAATTTTTAATTCAAGGGGCACAACCACAAACTCATAATTTATCAGATACAAAAAATCACCGCAACCATGAAAAGCGTAAAGCGTTATTTTACACGTACTCTCCCTAGATCTCTTGCGTAACCCATGGAATTATAGCCCCCCCCCCCAACCTATTTTGCTTCAAATTCTAGATTTTCGGAAATAAATATCAAAATATTTTTTTCCTAAATTTGGAAAATTTCAATAAATTACTCTTATTAAGTGGCAATTAATTTTTAATTTAAGGAGCACAACCGTTCCACAAACTCATAATTTATCAAACACAAAAAATCGACTCAAACGTTAACGTCAACCCCCTAAAGAGTTATTTTACAAATACTCTGCCTAGATCTCTGGTGTAACCCACGGAATTATAGCCCCCCCCCCTTTCCCCAACCTATTTTTATCCAACACAAAAAATTACCTCAAACATGAACGTCATCCCCGTAGAGCGTTATTTTACACGTACTCTCCCTAGCTCTCTGGTCTAACCCATGGAATTATAGCCCCCCCCCCCCCCCCTCCCCAACCTATTCTGCCTCAAATTCTAGAGATTTCCGGAAATAAACATTAAGCTTATTTTTTCCTAAATTTTGAAAATTTCAATAAATTACTCTTATTAAGTTGGAATTAATTTTTAATTCAAGGGGCACAACCGCTCCACAAACTCATATCTTATCCAACAAAAAAAGCACCGCAAACATGAAAAGCGTAAAGCGTTACTTTACACGTACTCTTCCTAGATCTCTGGCGTAACCCATGGAATTATAGCCCCTCCCCAACCTATTTTGCTTCAAATTCTGGATTTTCGGAAATAAATATCAAAATATTTTTTCCCTAAATTTGGAAAATTTCAATAAATTACTCTTATTAAGTGGCAATTAGTTTTTAATTTAAGGGGCACAACCGCACGTACTCTGCCTAGATCTCTGGTGTAACCCACGGAATTATAGCCCCCCCCCCCCAACCTATTCTTTATCCAACACAAAAAATCACCTCAAACATGAACGTCATCCCCGTAAAGCGTTGTTTTACACGTACTTTCCCTAGCTCTCTGGTGTAACTCATGGAATTATAGCCCTCCTCCCCCCCCCCCAACCTATTCTGCCACAAATTCTAGAGATATTAAGCTAATATTTTCCTAAATTTTGAAAATTTCAATACATTAATCTTATTAAGTTGGAATTAATTTTTAATTCAAGGGGCACAACCACAAACTCATAATTTATCAGATACAAAAAATCACCGCAACCATGAAAAGCGTAAAGCGTTATTTTACACGTACTCTCCCTAGATCTCTTGCGGAACCCATGGAATTATAGCCCCCCCCCAACCTATTTTGCTTCAAATTCTAGATTTTCGGAAATAAATATCAAAATATTTTTTTCCTAAATTTGGAAAATTTCAATAAATTACTCTTATTAAGTGGCAATTAGTTTTTAATTTAAGGGGCACAACCGCTCCACAAACTCATAATTTATCAAACACAAAAAATCGACTCAAACATCAACGCCAACCCTCTAAAGCGTTATTTTACACGTACTCTGCCTAGATCTCTGGTGTAACCCATGGAATTATAGCCCCCCCCCCCCCCAACCTATTCTTTATCCAACACAAAAAATCACCTCAAACATGAACGTCATCCCCGTAAAGCGTTGTTTTACACGTACTTTCCCTAGCTCTCTGGTGTAACTCATGGAATTATAGCCCTCCTCCCCCCCCCCCAACCTATTCTGCCACAAATTCTAGAGATATTAAGCTAATATTTTCCTAAATTTTGAAAATTTCAATACATTAATCTTATTAAGTTGGAATTAATTTTTAATTCAAGGGGCACAACCACAAACTCATAATTTATCAGATACAAAAAAATCACCGCAACCATGAAAAGCGTAAAGCGTTATTTTACACGTACTCTCCCTAGATCTCTTGCGTAACCCATGGAATTATAGCCCCCCCCCCCCCAACCTATTTTGCTTCAAATTCTAGATTTTCGGAAATAAATATCAAAATATTTTTTTCCTAAATTTGGAAAATTTCAATAAATTACTCTTATTAAGTGGCAATTAGTTTTTAATTTAAGGGGCACAACCGCTCCACAAACTCATAATTTATCAAACACAAAAAATCGACTCAAACATCAACGCCAACCCTCTAAAGCGTTATTTTACACGTACTCTGCCTAGATCTCTGGTGTAACCCATGGAATTATAGCCCCCCCCCCCAACCTATTCTTTATCCAACACAAAAAATCACCTCAAACATGAACGTCATCCCCGTAAAGCGTTGTTTTACACGTACTTTCCCTAGCTCTCTGGTGTAACTCATGGAATTATAGCCCTCCTCCCCCCCCCCCCCCCCAACCTATTCTGCCACAAATTCTAGAGATATTAAGCTAATATTTTCCTAAATTTTGAAAATTTCAATACATTAATCTTATTAAGTTGGAATTAATTTTTAATTCAAGGGGCACAACCACAAACTCATAATTTATCAGATACAAAAAATCACCGCAACCATGAAAAGCGTAAAGCGTTATTTTACACGTACTCTCCCTAGATCTCTTGCGTAACCCATGGAATTATAGCCCCCCCCCCAACCTATTTTGCTTCAAATTCTAGATTTTCGGAAATAAATATCAAAATATTTTTTTCCTAAATTTGGAAAATTTCAATAAATTACTCTTATTAAGTGGCAATTAATTTTTAATTTAAGGAGCACAACCGTTCCACAAACTCATAATTTATCAAACACAAAAAATCGACTCAAACGTTAACGTCAACCCCCTAAAGCGTTATTTTACACGTACTCTGCCTAGATCTCTGGTGTAACCCACGGAATTATAGCCCCCCCCCCCAACCTATTCTTTATCCAACACAAAAAATCACCTCAAACATGAACGTCATCCCCGTAAAGCGTTGTTTTACACGTACTTTCCCTAGCTCTCTGGTGTAACTCATGGAATTATAGCCCTCCTCCCCCCCCCCCCCAACCTATTCTGCCACAAATTCTAGAGATATTAAGCTAATATTTTCCTAAATTTTGAAAATTTCAATACATTAATCTTATTAAGTTGGAATTAATTTTTAATTCAAGGGGCACAACCACAAACTCATAATTTATCAGATACAAAAAATCACCGCAACCATGAAAAGCGTAAAGCGTTATTTTACACGTACTCTCCCTAGATCTCTTGCGTAACCCATGGAATTATAGCCCCCCCCCCCCAACCTATTTTACTTCAAATTCTAGATTTTCGGAAATAAATATCAAAATATTTTTTTCCTAAATTTGGAAAATTTCAATAAATTACTCTTATTAAGTGGCAATTAGTTTTTAATTTAAGGGGCACAACCGCTCCACAAACTCATAATTTATCAAACACAAAAAATCGACTCAAACATCAACGCCAACCCTCTAAAGCGTTATTTTACACGTACTCTGCCTAGATCTCTGGTGTAACCCACGGAATTATACCCCCCCCCCCAACCTATTCTTTATCCAACACAAAAAATCACCTCAAACATGAACGTCATCCCCGTAAAGCGTTGTTTTACACGTACTTTCCCTAGCTCTCTGGTGTAACTCATGGAATTATAGCCCTCCTCCCCCCCCCCCCCCCAACCTATTCTGCCACAAATTCTAGAGATATTAAGCTAATATTTTCCTAAATTTTGAAAATTTCAATACATTAATCTTATTAAGTTGGAATTAATTTTTAATTCAAGGGGCACAACCACAAACTCATAATTTATCAGATACAAAAAATCACCGCAACCATGAAAAGCGTAAAGCGTTATTTTACACGTACTCTCCCTAGATCTCTTGCGTAACCCATGGAATTATAGCCCCCCCCCAACCTATTTTGCTTCAAATTCTAGATTTTCGGAAATAAATATCAAAATATTTTTTTCCTAAATTTGGAAAATTTCAATAAATTACTCTTATTAAGTGGCAATTAATTTTTAATTTAAGGAGCACAACCGTTCCACAAACTCATAATTTATCAAACACAAAAAATCGACTCAAACGTTAACGTCAACCCCCTAAAGCGTTATTTTACACGTACTCTGCCTGGTGTAACCCACGGAATTATACCCCCCCCCCCCAACCTATTTTTATCCAACACAAAAAATCACCTCAAACATGAACGTCATCCCCGTAAAGCGTTATTTTAAACGTACTCTCTTTAGCACTCTGGTGTAACCCATGGAATTATAGCCCCCCCCCCCCCCCCAACCTATTCTGCCTCAAATTTAGAGATTTCCGGAAATAAAAATTAAGCAAATTTTTTCCTAAATTTTGAAAATTTCAATAAATTACTCTTATTAAGTTGGAATTAATTTTTAATTCAAGGGGCACAACCGCTCCACAAACTCATAACATAACTTATCCAACACAAAAAAGCACCGCAAACATGAAAAGCGTAAAGCGTTACTTTACAGGTACTCTCCCTAGATCTCTGGCGTAACCCACGGAATTATAGCCCCTTTTCCCCAATCTATTTTGCTTCAAATTCTACAGATTTTTGGAAATAAATATCAAAATATTTTTTTCCTAAATTTTGAAAATTTGAATAAATTACTCTTATTAAGTGGCAATTAATTTTTAATTTAAGGGGCACAACCGCTTTACATATTCAGAATTTAACCAACACAAAAAAAATCACCCCAAACATAAACGTCATCCCCGTAAAGCGTTATTTTACACGTACTCCCCTAGATCTTTGGCGTAACCCATGGAATTATAGCCCCCTCCCCCCAAACCTATATTGCTTCAATTTCTAGAGATTTCCGGAATTTATAAAATATAATTAAACTTAGATGTCTAGTCTAGATGTATTCTGGAAATTTGGTTCATAGCAACTGTGGCTTAGCAATACATGAGAATGATTCTCATTTACAAACAAGCTTAATTTTTTATTTTACGTGCTTTGTTATCATGCTTTGCCAACCCCGTCCCCACCATATTGTCATTATGCAGTACTTGGAGTTGGTGCCCCTGTTTAATTCACATAGGCCCCGTTTCGCCCTCGCTAAATCCTGTCCTAGTTATAATAACGAATATTCTCATTTAATTCCATTAAAAATGGGGCACTCTGTACATCGCCGAGAATGCCGAGATTCACTCCCAATTGGTGTACGCCCATGCATACCAGCATGTAAATTACGGTCCTGATCTGATTTCAGGATATCCCGCACCGCAGCAATGAGCACAGGTTGTAACGGAGTTCCGCTACGTACTTGAACTTGACGCATGCCGCGCGGAACGGCCGCCCGCGATTGGGTCGCGAAAGTCAGCAGATCGCAGTGGGCCGCGACATTGGCCGGATTCGAACAGACCACATGTTTGCCTGCACGAGAGTCGAGAATCAATTTAACTCCGCAATTTGTACTGTTTAGGATCTGCCATCCTTCTATGCCTTAATTTTTAGTATTGCCAATTTCGAGAGCCTAGGCTGATGCGCTGTTGTGATTTGGTGATTTTCCGTAGAATTAGGCGGCTCCCGAACAAATGCAGCTCGGTACGTAATGTGTTTTTGACAGATGAGTAAACCTGGGCCTGGTGTGATAAATAGCCAATTATAATAGCGGGTTTTGTAATGAGCAATTGGAAACCACTTAGGTTTGATGCTATCTCTGTCGGGGACGTTTTTGAGATCTCCTGCGACTACTGTTTATCAGTAATCGTTAGCATCACCCCACATTCTTACGTAGATGTTGTCATTCTTGTTTACCTCGATTTTGAGTTTTTCCAAATCGTCAGGAAGGTTATTTCCGTTTATTTTGAAATCCTGTAAACATAAGCTTACAAGGTTACTCAAGGACTACTAGTGGTAAATGTTATACAGTATGTCGCAGCAGGTTATCACATTATTGTACATTATGTCATCACATGAAAGCATAAACTCGCTTCGGTGATTGCGTGTAGGTAATCGAGTAAATATTTTGATATATTTTGTTGTACCACTAGAAGACTGCAAAAATTACCCGGAATAAACTATAGTACGATCAAAAATTATTTTCATTTAGTATGGCCATGGAATAGTTCCTAATTTATGAATGCAAGTATAACTCATTTAAAAATCAAATGTCAAGTTTGACATTCAAGTGTAAACGTAGTTACATTCATAAATTAGGAAGTATTCCATAGCCGTACTAGATGGAAATAATTTTTGATCATACTTTATTTCGTTTAGTTAATATATAAATTATTGTGTTGCATTTTGTCATTAACAGAAAAGATTAGCGATTTTGTTAGGTCATGGTAGAGGTCAAAAGATGGACAATTTAAAAAATGTTTTCAAAATAAAAACTGTATAAACAAGCGCAATAGTGGGAAACAATTGCCAAGTTTGTGATATTTATTAAAAGTGTGTAGTATTAATTACTCTTGGACAATTACTAATCATTTATGTACTTAGTGTGTTAAAAAAAACCCTTTATATCAAGGGACTGAAGTATGTATGTACTTTATTTAATCCTGGGCGCAGCGAGGCAATAATCACACAAGGGAGTGAAAAGCATCGAGTACATTCAAAATCGTTTAGAAATGTTGTACTTTTCTGCATTAGCAAACGCTTTTCTGCATAGCAATGGCGATTAGTTTTACGTTTGGCAGTACTGAAGTATATTGTTGGTGGCACTGTCAAATTCGAGATTAGCAGGTTAGGTTTTCCGTCAGTTTCAACACAGGCTGACGCAAAACCTAACCTGCTAACCTCGAATTTGACATAGACATAGATCAACTGGAACTGCTTATTGTGCTTTAGTACTCGCATAGAAACGACTTCTGCTCAGCTTGGTTATGATTTGACATTCACTGTCAGTTTTATGAAAAAAAATTTTTTTTTATTATACCTGCATCAGACTCGCCGTTTAAAGCACGCCTGAGCGTGCGAAAACAGTCGATTCAGGCACGCCGAGCTTTAAAGGTTGTCAAGGAAACAAGGTATATGGGTAATATTATAACTTCATCGCTGTCTCTATTTTCCTTACACGACTGAATGCAACAACGGACATGGACGCGACGAAAACGTAAACAATTCTCGTAACTATAGTAGCAATATTATTATGCCCTCTTGATTTATCACGACAAAAATTATTTCTAAGTGTTTAGTGCGTAATTTATTTCCAGTATTGCAGGTATAATAAAAAATAGTGTAAAGTATTCGTTGATAACTGGTCTTTAAAACACTTGATCTATTTCGAGCACTCTGGCTACGCCGTCGTGCTCGAAAACTCGCGTGTGTTTTAAAGACCTTGTTATCCACTCATACTTTAATATACTATTATCTACTTTGCGTTCGTACTGAGACTATTACGATACTCGTTTGCGTATCGTAATAGCCAAAAAGCGATGCTATAATAAACATACTAAAGATAGAGTAATTAATTTTTGTAACGATTGCAACCATAGGTACTTCGCTCCGTGTACATATCGATCTGTCAATAGCAGCCTTTATTGCACAGTACAAATGTTGCCAACTGCCGTGAAATTCCCTAGATTTTGAAATTTTATTTTTTTTTGTTTAAAAAAGTAGCAAAGTAGATAAAATGCTGTATGTTCATAAGGCATTTTTCGCACTTACTCCTTTAGGGCACTTCTCGCTTCGCTCGTCGTACCGTAAACCCGTGCGTGCTACAAAATGCTTCTTACAAAACTCGTATCATAATATACTATTAGGTATGTTTCTTATAAAATACGATAAGTGGTTTTAGTGAACTCGTATGGTCATTTACGTACTTGCTAACGCTTGTACTCAAACCAGCCATAGTAGTTCAGTAAAGCACCACTTTTCTAAACCTTTTGCGTAATATACTATTTCACTTCCCCTCCGAATAATTTGAAAACAAAATAATCAACATTTTAAAGCATGCTGTCAACGTGACATCCAGCTTTTTAAAACATCAAAATTAAAATAGTAGTTTCTGATTGTGACAAAACATACTTGATAACCTAGCAGTTTAATTAGTTAAGACGGTGAAAATTATTTATGTCATTTAATCCCTTGAGACTTTTGTAAATATTCAATTCCTCCGGAATTAAACGAGATACTTTAAATGTATAGTAATTTTACTCCCGGAAGTGCAAAATAGCTATTTATGTATCAAGTTTGGCCAATACGTCGTGTGTGACAAATACTAATGTTGCAACGTGTTGCATACAAGATTTTCTGTCATTTTTAGTCATATTAATTTACTTAAGTCTGTAAAGTTGTTGTAAATTTTCATATTAGCAATAGTGTCGATATGCAACTAGTGCGAATATATGCATCATTTTAACGATAAAACGACAACAAAATGTCATTATATTAGGTCAAAATTACAGAGAGAGTATTTTGAACCGCCATCGTCGACTTATGTGTGTGTGTGTGTGTGTTGGGGGGGGGTTACATATTCACATTTTCTTAAATAGGATGTATTTTTATACTTTCTTTTACAATAAAGGAAGTATTGGATTCACCCCAAAAATTTGAAATTGAGTTTTCAACGGATCTTCACGTCCCCTGAACCTAAAAACATATTTTTGTTCATTGGCCTGTCTGTGTGTCTGTCTGTGACAGAATATCTCAAATACGAAAAGAGATATGACGTTGAAACTTCATATATAAGTTTTGTGTACTATCTAGATGCGACAGCAAGCTGTTGAAGAAAATCGCATAATCGGAAGTATGGTGTTTACTCTTGTGGTTTTTAGTTTTTTTTCGATTTTTTCAAAAACGCATCTAACATTTTTTTCCAGACTCTACATTTTTATTACATGTTTAATGTGTATTGATGTGAGATAGGTGATTTTCAAGTTGAATACTTACCTCTAAACTGGGTTTCTTCTGTTTTTTCTTTTGTTTTATTAACTCCCATTTTGAATGTAGCTTAAAATTTTAGAGAAAACTTGTCTCTTTAACTAACGATATTTTGCACGGTTTCTGTAGAATTTTTAATTTTAGAAAAATTTTGGCAAATGCTTCAAATTAAAAATAAAATTGTTGGCTAATTATACAATGTAAAAGGAAGTTATGTGCGTGTATCATACCAGATTTTTTCATAATATTATCGCTATGTTCTTACCTCTGCGTGAATATGTTACTTCCGCAAATTCGAAGTTATGATTTCTTTGTGAAGAAAAATGGCGGCCTTGTTCTTTAGAATTTAGAAAAAGAAAGCTGTGACCCACTAGCTAAGGCGAGCTAAGGGCATTTGTGCTGAGGTGAACAAAAGTGGATTTTATTATGGAGGGTGAATTTTAGAATTTTTGATTTTTGTAAGAGCACAATTTTCGATTTTCCCAAAATTACTTTTTCCAATATCATTAAGAATGTCGAACTTTTGAAGTATAATTTTAGTTGTGGAAAGTTGCACCCCTGGGAAATTTCCACCATTAATCTTATTTTTTTTTATCCTATTTCTTCAATAATTAAATTTTATACGTTCCATGTGTATATTTTAGCAAAACCTTTTTTTCATTTTTTATTGAATTTTTTTAATGGATATATATCAGACCATCATTACAAAAGTCGCCCTTTGCTTTAAAGCTAATTTTTGGGAAGCCTTTATTTCCAAACAAAGCAATTTGTCATGTTAATTTGTTGTCTTTTAACAGGTTACACTTACAGATTGCGGTGTTAATAATTAACAACCTAAAGGTTTAATAGTTCAAATGCAGGGTGTCCCTAAAAAGCAGGTCAATCCGTTAACCACATATTCCTTGAGCAAAAATATGATGATTTAGCTCAACTTATCTATATACAAAGTTGCTTAGTTTAACCGCTAGTGGGCTTTAAAAATGATTAACTTTTTAAATTGTTTTAACCCCCTGTATAATCACTACGAATTTTTTTCCTGAATAGTTACTTTAATTTAGAAGCTAATCGCTCTCTTATAAAATTTTAGTTGGGTGAACGGTTTAGCCACAAAAAAGATTTTTTAAATCCCTACAAACCTAGTGTTAAGTTACAATTACTGATTCAGGCTTGTAGGGATTTAGAAAATATTTTTTTATGGCTAAACCGTTTACCCAACTAAAATTTTGTAAGAGAGAAAATAACTTCTAAATTAAAGCAACTATTCAGAAAGAAAAATTGGTAATGATTATACAAGGGGTTAAAAAAATATGGATGGATAATTTATTGCAACAAAAACGCCCTGTAATTTTCGAAATTAGGGTTTATTCTTCAAAAAGCTGTGGTTTACTGATACAAACGCATAGCCAAAAAATAAATAAAATCTATCAAAGATTTTTCGACTTATTTGAAAAAATTTAAAAAGCTAATCATTTTTAAAGCGCTCTAGCGGCTAAACTAAGCAACTTGTATATAGGTAAGTTGAGCTAAATCATCATATTTTTGCTCAAGGAACATGTGTTTAACGGATTGACCTCCTTTTTAGGGACACTCTGTATACATTTTTAAAACCAAATAGCCAGTTTTGCAAGTGAATTTGCGAAAATTTCCATAAAAACTCAGTTTGCGTTCTTTTCTATAGCTTTTTGGGTATCATTAATAACAAATTGTATATTTTATTATAATTAAATATACAGGGTGTTGACTAAACATGCGGCAAAAAAATCAATGGGTTATATTAAGATTTTTTGTCTTTGGATGATTTTCGAAACGACGCTTTGTTTCGAAGATAAAATTTTTTAAATTTTTTTAAATTTTTATATTGCATGTAAAGATTCTTACCTTACAAAAACTGCTGAAAATGACTGCCGCCAGCTAGGATACATGCATCCAATCTTCTCCTCATTGACTGCCGAACTCTTCCAAAACACCAGGGTTGTTTCATATTGCATTACACCCATCAATTATCCTATTTCTCAAATCTTCTTTCTTGTACTCGGTAGACGCAGTGCAGTACACCCTACTTTTACTTAGGCTACATTAATCATTTTAAAATTCAAAATCTTTTATCGTCCTGTATGTTCGAAAAAAAGCGTCTTTCCGAAAATCATCCAACGACAAAAATTCTTAAAATAAACATCATGTATATTTAATTACAATAAAATATAAAATTTGTTAATAATGATACCCAAAAAGCTACAGAAAAGAACGCAAACTGAGTTTTTATGGAATAAACACCCTGTATAAATCTTCATAAAAATAAAACAGTTATTCTATATTATAGTTCTGTATGTACGAAGGGTATTATGACGATGTTTATGCCTCTTTGAGGGCGACAAGTTTACAAGTACGAGGGCTCTGGCCCGAGGGTTTGTTAGTCGTCCGAGGGTATAAACATCAAGTAATGCCCGTGGTGCATACAACGTTTTACACTTTGAATACGTAAATAAATTGAAAAATTCGAAAGCTTAAAAGCAGTCCATAACGCTCTAGGGCATTATAAGAGGGCATAATGAGCGGAGGTTATTATTACGCCCGCTCTCTACGCCCTAGGGCATTATGGACTGCTTTATATACCTCGTATCACAGATATAAATAACAAATAACCGGTTTTTAAGGTAAATCGTTCAATAAAATAGCGAGTTTTGCAAGTAAATAGAATATCTGAACTCATTTTACTTTCTCTTCTGAAGTAAAATAAAGTATAGAATCATTAAAATTTTAATACTCGAAATTTTTGCGGAAATATCTGTTTTTGGATCTTCTTATTCAGCCTGTGAGTCGGTCTGCATCCTTTCTGCAGCTCAGACGGTTTAATAGATCGACCCGAAAATGTATGTCTATGTTTTTAATATACATTTGGAGTTCGCAGTGATTTTTGTCTAAAATCGCACAACCGGAGGTGGTACTTTACTCTTGTTTTTCCCTGTTTTTCGGGAAATTGTTTGATAAAAATTGTAATTAGCTACAATTTTTGTTTAAAGTATTTTTTGTAAAGTCGTTTTTGAAAAAATGCGTTTTCCTCAACATTTTTATAATTGTTTGATAAAAATAAAATTATTTTTTGTTAAAAATATAAATAGTTTTGGAAAAAACAATAAAATAACATTTTTACAAAAATGTTTATAAAAACTTTCTGAAAATCCAAAAATCAATAATGGGGAGAACAATTTTTAAAACAGTGTTATACAGTATGGTGCAAATGAAAGGAGTAAATTCAGTATTTCATAAATCGGTGAGTTTACAGAAAAATCCTGAAACGGACGTTCGGTCAGATTTTCTTTTTATTCGTAATGTCATTTGTGTGAGCGGATGATGTCATCGATGACTTTTTTTAAATAGAAATGTGGGACATGCGATACCTCATTTGAAAGGTCTTTTAATTATCTATCCAACCATATCCACAAGTTTAAGTAATTTAATTTTGTATCCTGACTAACGTTTCGCAGGACATTGCAGCAAAGTCGCTCTAAGAACTGAAGGTCGATGTGGAGCTATTTATAGTTCTCTGTGCCAGCCGTTCGGAGCGATGTAACGCTGATTGATCGTTCAAGTTTGAAACTCGTATACAAAGCATAAATATACATCATTACCGACTGTTTATTTTTAAAACTAGCTCTGTCGCGAAAACTGATCGGTAACCACTATATTCTAGAGAATTCCGAGAACGGAAACCTGCTTTTTTCTTCTGAAATATTTTCCTCAGTGTATTCATGTACAGCTTGTCGAACGAGAACTTTCACTCGAGTGCAGGCTGCGCAGTGACAAATTTCTGTCAGCAGCGCAGCACATTTACTTCATAAACGTCGAGAACTGCAGATCGAGCACACTTCGAGAAAAATTCCTAACATATTTTCTGTCGTCCACAGCTTTCTCCTTTTATTCCACACTTTTCGCCCTCAACTGTTTCTTATATTCTTTTTTTTGTCCAGCACTCTTCTATTTCCATGTCCTCTTTGTATTTCGTTGTTCTAACAAGGCATTCAGTCTAGGGTCTAGACAATTCGCCGTCACCGATTGGTCCTCATCGATTCGTCGTCACCGATTCGCCGTCGCCGATTCGCCATAGGTACAATTCGCTGCCAGGAAATTGGCCGTCGACGATAAAGTTTTGAATGATTACAGATACTAGGCCCTACCGAAATTGTTTGTATCTTACGTAAAGAAGGCGGAGTTGGGAGTTATTAAAAAAATCTTCCAAAGATCCACAAATTTGTAATGATATTTTTATCATTCGTTAGAAAGGGTTACCCATATCACTAATGCGCTTATTAGGGTTGATCCTTTTACAAATGGTTCAACTGTAATTAAATTGTTTTGAAATAGAAGGAAAAACTAACATTGCTATAAGTTCAACACAATAAATTAGAGAAAATCTTCGAACAACAATTGCGTGCTTTAATAATAATTAGAAAACTGTAAAAAGAGATAAACTGTGATTATTAAAATTTAACAGAGATGGAATTGCAGATTATTGATTATTATTTAAGCATTTCTTAAAATACAGCATTTCGCAACGACGAATCGGGCCGACACCGACGGCGAATCGGCGACGGCCAATCGGTTACGCTGAATTGTCTCATCCCTATCTAATAATTTTGGGAATTGTATCGGTTCCTGTAATTTCTTCCACTGTTTTATATACTTTATCTCAACTGTTTGGAAACAGTCTTTTTTCGCTCATTTAACATCTTTGATACACAGCTGTACGTTGTGATTGGCGCAAGGATTGTATTCTTGCTATCTACTTCACTTGAAATTTAGTGCATGTTTTTCTGCAAACATTTTGTATTCGTTGTAAATAATTAATTCAGTGAGATTTGTGTAGCTATAAATATATCAGATGTTTTCAGTTTAAAACTTGTAAAATGTTAATCAAAATTGCGAAAGCCATTTAGGTTAAAGTTTATGTACACGCATCCAACTATGTACTTACAAACGAAACATGTTTGACTTAAGCCACCTTAAGCCTGAAAATTATTTTTTTTTAAATATTATTAATTTTACATGATTCCAATACAATGCTACAAATGTAACAGTTAAAACCGTACCTATCAACGACGTCATCGCTGAAAGGTGTGTCCAAAAGGTGTCACCAAAGACTATTGAAGACCCAAAATTGTGACCAGTAATTAGGCAGAGAATTTTCATTGTGACTTTTTTCTGCTCTTAATATCTGAGGATATAGTGTCCATTTTCCTTCTCTTTTATATGTACACCTAGTATAGCTTTTACTTTGAAAACAAATTAATTGCAAAGACATAATTTGCTTTTTATAATTTTTTTATAGTGGAATATTGAACTACATAGTAGAACTGAATCAAAATAAAATGCAAGAAAAAAAGTAAAAGATATTTTCCGTCATCAGAAACATCCTTGATAACATCACAGTTTGCTTTGCAATTACTATTTTTCAAATAACAGGAATTTTATCTAAATAGTCTTGTAGCTGAACGGTGCACAGCAGTAAACGTACTAATGACCTGTGCACATTCGTCGTGTCAACCTGTCGTAATCGGTGGATTATGTTCAAGTTTTGTGGTCGCTTGTTTTAGTGGAGATAACAAAAATAGTGTTTACTTCAGGTTGATAAAATTATGTAAATAAATAACAGTTGCACTGAGTTTTCAATTGTTGGTGATAATCGCAGTCAGATGTAAGTGTTCTTATATATTTTTTTAATTTATTTATTTAGTTACCTGCATGTAATCATGTAATCACATCATATCTTCATATAGACGATGTTTTAATTCTCTTATCATTATAGTGCGTCGAATATAAGAATTAATTTGTAAATTTGCTTTACTCATTAGAATATTTCACGTTTGAGTAAATTATATATTTGCTTCATACCATACTGCTGTAGTTCAGTACAAGCAATTTATATTGATCATGCGGTTAATTGTTGTGCCAATTATACATATTTGTGTAGAGGGTAATAAAAACCTGTGTGAACATGAGTGAACATGAGTGATAGAAAACAGACCGGAAAGTAACATTGCCCAAAAATTCTTTTTTGGGACCATGTAAGTGCTGCACTGTGATTTTAAGTGTGACCGCGCTAAAACACTTATCACAATCGTCGGGGTTGTGTATGTACACGAATTTGGTATTCCGTGTTGTAAAACGTAGCTTTTCGCACTTGGAACGGCCGTTGCAACACATTTTGGCCCCTTATATCCATTAGGACATTAAACGACATGACAGAGGCGGGGATATTTGGTGTTTTAACCTTTTAATGATTATGTCTCATGATATACAATCGTATCGTGTTGCATTTGGTAAGGTGGAAGCTCAGGATCTAATTATACTGAAAAAAACATTGACTTGTAATGAAGTTCGAGAATTTGCAAATGTAATTCTTTTTACAATGCAGAATAATAATTGTCTGTCATGATGTACCTACTTCAGTTGTAGGCACACGTTACTACATTTTTCCATTGATTTTTGTACACCATACTCTTTGAGATAAATTTCAGCGTTGGCAACTTGACTATTGTTTGGTATACTGAGGTAAATAAGTGTAGTCTGTTTTAATGTTTCTACCCAAAAATTTCTGATATTTTTTCTAAACCATTGGGCATCGGTTCAGATCAGCCATTGACACATATTTATGCTTTGCAAAAGTTGTTATAAAATTTAGACTTAGGCATGACTTGATATTCAGAATCGTAGACCATGAGCAGAGGTAGTATCAATTCTTGATATAAATAGTCCAATGAAGAAACTGTCCTTCGTAGGTTTCCTGAAGAAATTGTTACTGTATAAATTACACTTTACCACATGAACACAACATCAAAACACTAAACAGTTTGTTACACATAATGTACTGTAACAAAGATTGTCCGCAAGCTTCAGTGGGAGGGAGGGTTCACTACATATTACTAATTAGGGCAACGACTTGTTAATTTAAAGAAAGACGCCTTAGACCCTATCACTTCTTAAAACCGGTAAATGCAGTTAAAGCTCATTAAAAGTGGAAATGTGAACCGCCCTGTCAAAGGAGTCTGTAGTGCTCGGTGCCAGCCAGCGCACAGCTTCGGTAAACTTACCTTTCCTTAATTTCTGCAGCTCCCTAAACTCCTTACAAAAAGAAAACACATAATACAAATTGGCATACAACATGATACCTATGCGCGACTAATTTGAAACCAAATGTCAAAAGACCTGTAAAACAGTTTCATAAACATTAAATAAAATGAAATGGATTAGTAGATTTAAATTACTTATCTAATATTGAAACAATATGACTTAAGCAAGGTCCAAAAATCTAAATAATTTAATTCAAACGTGACCGCTGCGAACAATCCACAAAAATCTAAATATAGCCACGCTTATACGAAATGTCAGTCACGCAGACCGCTAGCGCAACTGTCGTTTTACGTCATACAAGGTTCAAAAATGACGCAGCACTGAACGATTTAAAATTCACTATAATATTAAAACATAGTACCTGATTTAAGAGCTGGGAAGCCCTAAAATGACGTCCAACGAGGCTGCCAGCGTTGGCAAAATAGCAACTGCCCAAATAATTTGACAGGGTGCGGAAACAGAGGTTCAACAAGCCGGAATACTGAGGCCTGCAAAGCCTCCGATAGGGATTCTATGGCTGCCATACTTTCCTAACGCCTCTCTGCTCTCTCTCTCTCTAACTCATACGGGAACGTCATAATTATAATTACACAGGGTTGCGCGCTAAAAGCGATATTCGAAATGTAATGGCGGGAGTTTCGAAACACAATTAAATTGTCAAACTGAACTTAAATGAGGCGGGAAAACGCTGAAATACAAATGCGGGAAAATATGAAAGGCCAAAACAAAGTCCAAAAACCTCAAGTTGTCCTAACAAAATTGTGAAAGAAAAGATGCAAAATCGAATTATATTAGACAGGCGGTTAGACTTTCATGGAGAAGTGGTAGTAAAACAACAATTTGCTTCTCTAACACCAAACAGGGAGCAACGTCTTGTTAAGCACAATCGCAAAAAATGGGATTATATCATGCACTCGGTGAAGGAAGTCATAGTGAAATAACAATTTACTTTTACAACGCCAAAAATAAAGCAGAATTGCGGAAAATAAGAAGAGTCCTTGCTATAAATAGTTCAATGGGGAAACCGAATATCAGGAGTTTCCCGAAGGAACTTGTAACAGAAAAGTCGCGAAATCGGATTGTACGAGTATCGTATTAGGGAGTAGGTTAAAATTTCATGGAAAAATTGGTAAAACAACGATTTGCTTCTGTAACACAAAAGAGAGATGAAATACTTCATAAGCAGAATCGCACACAATGAGAAGAGGTAGTATCAGCCCTTCATATAAATAGTCCAATGAAGAAGCTGATCTTCGTAGGTTTGCTGAAGGTAATTCTAAAAGAAAAGGTCCAAAATGGGATTATATTAGAGAGGCGGTTAGACTTTCATGGAGAAGTGGTACAATTTTCTTCTATAACACCAAACAGGGAGTAAAGTCTGGTTAAGCAGACTCGCAGAAAATGAGAAGCGGTAGTATTCGGCTTTGATATAAATAGCCCAATGATTAAGGGATTCCTGAGAAAATTTCTAAAAGAAAAGGCTGAAAATGGGATTATATCATGGAAACGGTTAGCCCTTTGTGATGAAGTAATAGTGAAACAACAATTTACTTTTACAACGCCACAAAGAAGACAGAATTGCAGAAAATATGAAGAGTCCTTGGTATCAATAGTCCAGTAGAGAAATCGAACCTCAGGAGTTTCCTGAAGGAACTTGTAAAAGAAAAGTCGCGAAATCGGATTATATTAGGAAGTCGGTTAGCATTTCATGGAAGAAAAGTAGTAAAACAACGATTTGCTTCTATAACACAAAAGAGAGACCAAATACTCAGCCCTTATGCTCATAAGCTTAATGAACATAGTTGTAAAAGAAAAGGCACCAAATCGGATTATATCATGGGCTCGGTTAGACCTTCGTGGAGAAGGAGTAGTGAAACAATTTGCTTTTACAACCCCAAAAAGAAAGCAGAATTGCAGAAAATTAGAAAAGTTAATATCAGTCCTTGGTATAAACAATCCGGTGGGGAAACCGGACCTAATGGGTTACCTGGAGGAATCTGTAAAAAAGCGCGAAATCGGATTATATTAGAGAGTCGGTTAGAGTTTTATGGAGAAATAGTGGTAAAACAGCAATTTACTTCTATAACACCAAAAAGAGAGCAGAGACTTAATAAGCAGAATCGCAGACATTGAGGAGAGATAGTACCAGTCCTTGATATAAATAGTCCAGAAAGTGAACCTCATGGGTTTTCTCAAGCAATTGGTAAAAGGAGATACGTGAAATCGGAGTATATTAGAGAGTCGGTTAGACTTTCATGAAGAAGTTGTAGTAAAACCACAATTTGCTGCTATAAAGCCAAAAAGAGAGCAAAGACTTAATAAAAATACTCGTAGGCAATGAGAAGGAAGGAATATGATCAGTTTTTGGTTAGTGTACGAAACAAAAAACAAGGAAAGAAAAAACAAACACGTAAGGTTATGACCTGGTCTTCTGTAGGCAAATAATAGTAAGGTCGACGGAAGTGAAAACGATGAGTTAGACATAGAGTGTTAATTACAGGGACGTAGGATGAATGAGAAACGCAAGGATTCCCAGACATCAAAGGAAAACTCAAAAGAAATAGTTCAGTGGGAATATCATGCGTAACGAATACTACTTCTCATGAGAATGCAAGAATTTTCAGGGAAGGTTTGGAAAGGAAACTTGAAACAGAAACGCAGATTTCTGGTAGGAAATGGCATCAGGTGTGGTGGTGGAAATGAGGAAAGGCGCTTACTGAACGAAATCAGGGACAAAGTGGTGAAACTTTACGAATACTTAGTCAGAATTGAAGGCCAAATAGTTTTCAGGTAATATTGGAGAAGATGCCTCAAAAGAAGAAGATATAGATGATTACAAATCAAGAGCAAAATAGTACTAAGGGTAAAGGAAAGCAGAGATGAATCACTACTGACAAACCAAAGAATCCCAAAAAAGATGCTAATGCATATAAGAAGACTTGGCTCTGGTTCAGTTGAAAAGTAGTATTTAAGTGTGGTGAGAGGAAAAGGAAATAGGAAAAGATCACCAGTGACTATTTAGACGAAGCGTTTAAGTACTTAATAAGAATGAGAAATGAAATAACGACTCAAAGAATATTGGAGTGCACCTCTGAATACAGTTAAATAAATATTAGGGGAAAATTCAGAACGAAAATATGATAAAAGCCATGACGGATGAAAGGTGATTGGAACTTTTTTTATGTTTGCTTCTTCAACATTTGAATCATTGCAATGTCACGAGGGAAAAGGAAAAAATCCCTTTTCGAGAAGTAATAATGCATTAATTCTGAAATTTTAAACACATCGTAGGTCTTTTCCATGTAGTCTCCTGCCAAATCGACACGCTTGGCGACTTGGCCCATAGATGTTTCAGCTTTATAATCCCCTGTTTATGTCATCCGCTTTTCATGTCGCTGCAACGCATTTGTGCGACGACGCTCTGTCGTGTTGTAGGAGCACTCCTTTTCGCAGTGGTCCACGGCGTTTGATCTTGATTTAGTCTCGTAAATTGATCATAAGGTCGCAGTAAGACACACCGCACCGACCATTATAAAAAAAGTCGATAAGCAAGGCGCCTCAAGAATCCCAGAGAACCGAGAGCATCACTTTGTCGTGTAAGATGGATTTTCCCGTGCCCTATATTCTACTTTACAGTGAATTTAGATTGCCCTTTGTTTGCTAGTTAACTCAGTCGTAGAAGCACAAGACCCGCTCTTATTTAAGTGCAGCTAAGGGAAATGTCAATATTGCTCGTTCTGACCTGGCCGCTGCCATCTAATGCTGTAATAATGCATACAAATACTGCCAGAAATGAAAACAAAGTAATTTACATGAAAACATATACATACAAATATGTAATACACAATGGTGGTATATAAATGTTATATGCGCTATTAATAGTAGCACGAAACAGTCTACGAGCTTAATGCTGAATCTACATCAATGTCAAGTCAAAAAACCCACAGTGTCAACAATGTTTAAATTCCCCACACAAATTTGCTTAATGCGGCCCTGGTTCCAGTAGTTTAAAATCAGCTGACACGATATGTCCACGGAATGATGCAAGCACCTTGTTCTGACGTGCTAATTCAGCGATTACGCGCACGTGGTCTATTATGCTCGTTAAAACTATTGCACAACCCGTTGCAGTTAATTCTCTGTAGTAACGAAACTTGCATTTATTTCGTAGCAAGATGAGCAAGAGATCAGCTCCGTGGCTTCGGTAGCTGCCCCCACAGAGACTTCGTTCTCAAAGTCGACTGGCTTCCTTGAAGCTCGACTGGCAGCCGGAATAGCACCTTCTTGCTATGAACTTCTGTATCTCGGGGATGCTTCTCCAATCTGGCACTTTATAATACTTCGCGTGGCGTCCCTTTTTGCTTGGACGCACGCACAGATCGCTAATTACTGTACGACTGACTCTCCGCGCCTCTCAGTCCTCGCATAACTTGCTTAGTTCTATTAATAACCGTACTCAAGGACTGCGTCATCTGGTTTGCATCGTAAGACCTGGCGCGCGAAACACTCAATGGATGTTTTAAATGCATAATACGTTTTAACCTAATTATTACAATGTAAAAACGCAGTTTGGCTTAAATCTAGCAAGGTGATTGTTAAGTACCATGATGACACCAACCAAATTCTTGTCAATCTTTATCATTTTAACAGCAATTCGCCCATCTTACATCACTAACTTCGCCACTTTGTTCACAAGTTCTGTGTCGTTGCAGGTCATCCACTCCTTGCCTCGCTTAAACTGATTTTCCAATCAACCGACGGTCGATTCTGATGCGGAACCATCCTGGTAAACTGTTTTTAGCTGTTTAAATATTTCAGTAAAATGAACACCCTCCGTTGGGAATTTACCCGGTGTTCAGTTGTTTCCATTTCCAGAAACTATCACAACACACTACTAAATCTAAAAAAATTAAGTTTTATAGGCATCGGGACGAAACTTTCTAAACTGACTTACGGAAAGGTACGGAATAACAAGTGATGAAATAGAGAGCGGCAAATTTTGTTCCCTTCCCTCGTATAACATCTTGATCTTGTGATGGCCGGAAAGATTATAAGCAATTTCACAAATTTTTCGATTTCGAACTTTGCGCCTGTGTATCTATAGGAATATTTTGTAATTGCATCGTTATTTCACTAGGGCATTTAAATTTCGAGAAGTAACCAAACAAATGACGTGGGTTCTTCTTTACAAATTGAATGAATGGGGTACAATGCCGTTTAGGTCACCAAGGTTGGATGCATTAATTCATTACGCAAATCTCTAGTTGAAACTTAATACTGCTATAACAGCTGTAATAGATTACAATTATTATGAACGTTGTGCTCGAACTGATAATTTAGTTATAACCTCTTGCCTCCTCAAAATTACTGGTTTGACTTATCTCCATCGCCTTTGAACTAATAGTCAACACCTTACGAGGTTAGTCGAGATAAATTGTTACATAAATTGGGCAGATCCTGATAAGCGTATCAGTATATTTTGGCTCCAATTTTAGTAATTCGCTTGGTTTAAAACTGTTCATGTACCAGCAGAGCAAGGTAATATCCAGTATCAGTCTGTCTATAGCAATCGTTATAAGAACGCATCTTAAGATCATCCCATTTAGGTAGATGTTATTTACATTCCCTTATCTCAATCATTGGATCCACGTTGCGACTGATATTTTGTGTATTTAAAGTCACATGCCGACGAAGTGTAGATTAAAATAGATCACGTTTCAGAACTGGTGGCACTGTCTTGTAATTCATGATGTAAATCCGTACGGTCAGCACTATCTTCATGCGTCCTTGACTGACCTCGGCTTTGCTGCAGCACCTGAAACGTTATTTAAGCGATTTAAAAATCTAGATGACTTGAACAAGCAGCAGGCTTGCAGTAGTTCAAGTAGTGGCCAGTTTTGTTACAATTATGGCAGCTGGGGTTGAAGGTGGACAACTGAAGTGATCGCAACAAACTAGCCATATTGGCAACTATCCTGTCTCGTGACGTGTTACTTTATATTTTAACGTCTAATACTCCCACATTACTACGAAATTGGCACGAAGAACCAAATTAGGGTTATGGCATCTGTGTATGTTGGTGTGAAACATACTAGTTTACGGAATTATGTAAATAATGCTTCTTCACAGAAATGCTATGAAGGTGAAATCGGCATTGAGTGATAGTGCGCATGCTAATATTTAGTTTTGAAGAGATAGTGGGTTTCGTCTTTAAACCGATAAGTATTGCAATAGTCTCACCTAATATTATTAAAGCCTTACGTTGCGGCGTCTAATTATGCACTGATTGACTACAGTACAATATGAGTTGGATATTTAATTATTTTACATTACGACAATTATTTGATGTTCTTTATGTCACATTTGACTGTACGAATTCTATTTTTGTTTTAGATTAATTCTCAATTAAAATTAATTCAAGTACTTCTTATGTCCTTTAATATGAATCGTTAATATTGAGTTATTAAATATTTCTAGCTCAGTAGAACATGATTACTTTCAAAAACAAGTCGGTTCACGCAATATCAATACTGTTTCTGAAATATCATTTGTTTAATGAAAACGTATGTCAAATATTTGTGACAATTTAAATGAACGTCAGTGTCACTTTAAATCATGTACATGGAATATCAATCGCAAATACCTCCTTATTACACTACCTGCCATTCAATAAACATGAAATAGTAAGTAGTCCTTTTATTAATCACCACACTTCACTATTTTACTGTTTATTTTAGTTTGCTCAATAAATACCTGTGACTGTCGCTCTTCCAAAGAACTTAATCCAAATGTATACCAACCTCAGTACAAGCCCATCCTACTGTCAAGAACTGTAAACACCCTCGGAAATGCCTCCTTCCAATTCTCAATAAGCATACAATTCATCAACACGAACCTCGACAAAATCTTCCAGCAGTGAACACACTTTCCCTTCCAAAGAAGATATTGGCAATCCAAATAATGCGATTCCCGATCTGTCAGAAGCCACAAGACGTCACCTTAAGTAGTGCCAATCTCAAAACGTCACTCCAACAAAATTTCAGCAAAGTTCAACTCCATCAGGTGGAAAACCACTTCCAATTCCTAAGATTCTGACTCCAAAAATCCTGCCGTGTCCTATTTTGAGTAAATACAGCTTACGCTATCCAATTCACAAGATATAATTATTTGACAATAAACCAAGTTCAACATCCAATGGCAGAAATTATTTCAACAGCCTGTAGTATTTTAAATTATGTTCTTCCTACCATACACATATTCTCTATATGTATCTTCCTTATATTCTTCTTTTTTTAAATTTACACTTCTTCTCTTCTTGATAATTTAATTGTAATTAAACCCTTTCATATACCAAAATAGATTAATAAATCATATTAGAAAAGGGGTTATTTTCAGAATTTCAGCTTTTTATAAAATATTACTTGTTTTTCTATCAAAATTTATTTGTGTACATAAAATTAATATCTCCTTAGTGATATCCTTTTTGCATATTTTTTACAGTTCAACACTATATATTTTATTATCACATTTAGTAACACCCGCTATATTGAATATCAATTTTCAAATAAGTATGTGCTATCAATCTTCCATTGTATTTCAGGTATCTTTTAAATCATTTTAGAACCTTCTGTTTCTTATTTCTCATTGTTCAACTGAATTCAAATTATTCCATTACTGTACAAAATACATAATAATTCTGATATCCTTTTATTATACCCAAATTCATCTTTGTAAATTTAATAATGAAATATTTTAAACAATTTTTTAATATAATATCAAACCCTTGTCTTGTATTAATAAATTAACTTAATCTTCGTATGTGCAATCCATTACAGTATATTAAAAGCAATATTTAAATATTAAGTTGGCACACCTTGGTTAAGCATTAATTGTAAGAATAGCTGAGGTAAAGGTTCGAGTACTGATGCTATAGCTATCTCATTAACTCGTTAATTGTTGGTTAACGAGGAGTCAACAGTACCTACTGTACAAAATTACATTTAAATCAACAATCACGTTTTTTTCTTTTTAACAGCAAACATCCTTGAATTGTATTTTCTTGAACGTAGCTTAAACAGTAAATTTCTTATCAAAAACAAGTCACCAAAGCGATTAGATTATCATAACACCCCACCATCGTCTATACAACACGTGCACAGAGAGATGTGTTTGCACAAATTGACACAGCATTTGTGTGACTTCGTTTAGGACTTGTGCGCTCGAACTCGGTTGTAGCGATAGTGAACCTGTCGTGACGTCAAATTTTGTCCACTACAGCCGTACTCCACAGTAGCCTCAGAAAAAAGTTAGTTAAGAAATGCAATACACCCTGTTTTGATGCAGTATTTCATTCTTTACTTTGTTTTGTAGGAATGTGTTTTAAATAACTTTATTATTATTATTATCATCCCCTGCAGTTGTACCCAAACAGAGCAGCATTTCATTCGTGTAGGACTGAATGAGAGAAGGGCGTTTAACCCACAGTTGCATACGAGATAATAAAAAGCAAGGAAAAAGAAACTGAACCGAAAGCGGTATAACAGCTCGAAGGATTACCACAGCCTAGTAGGTGTAAGACGATATAGGCGCTGCCCTTTAAAAGTTCAAAAACGCTTGACGGGCTGTCAAACGTACCTTCGTTCTTAATTCAAAGCGTAATGTATACAAAAAGAAGTTTAGACGAGCCCATTATATCCGTTAAACTTCTATAACCGTGTCCACTATAACCGGGTTTGACTGTAGCTGCTACTATTTTCCACGCAATTGCCCGCCTGCTTCATGATGAGGAGTCGGCTTGCAATAAATATAAAAAATGTGGGTTCATAGAATATTTAACATTGAAATTGCCCTGTATAACAATATAAGTAAGTATTCAAACTAAAATCGCAACTTCTAACAGGAATACACAGAAACAGACATGCACCGTTGGTTTTTATAGCGTTCTTCAGCCTTTATGAGTCAAAAGCTTTGCTAACTGAATTTAAATTTGCAAAAAATTATATTTCCATGCTATAGATTGGTGAATTCTGAGACTTTAAATTTTGTAATTCTAAAAAAACAGTAACTGTATTAAATTAAGGGAAGCGTTGAGAACACAATACCTTATCCAATTGTCATCGTCACCATCATCTTCAACATGAAGCAGTAGATCTATGTATTTATAGCACTATGAACACCTTTGTGATACTCAAATTTATGGATATTTATAATTAAATCCGGCCTGCAATATTCTTCAGTAGCCACTAGTCCGGTAGGTACTTTTTTATGGCCTAGGCCGGTAACACTTAGCAAAACTTGTGATTCACGTTATACGTTTGGCAGTACTGAAGTATATTGTTGCTGGCACTGTCAGTCGATGTCAAATGCGAGGTTAGCAGGTTAGGTTTTTCGTCAGTCTGACACAACTGACCCAAAACCTAACCTCGAATTTGACATAGACAGCGTCACCAACAATACACTTCAGTACTGCGAACCACAAACGCAAGAATCTCAGCAGTTTTAAAACAAATAGTTTGGGATAATTCTTTAATAAAATCAAAATGGTTCTTGTTCAGTAGACAAAAAAAAATATACGACACACGACCTGTATTCGCGTTTATGGCCTCCCTAGTTCACGTGTCTCGCCCTGGCGGGCTCGACCGTGATGTAGTAGCTCGGCCATAAATGCTTAGCCCCCGGCCTAATGTCGGAAATAGCTATTATAAAACTAATTTTGGAGCTCGGAAGACCAACAAGTACAACGAATTTTGTCCACCGTGTTTCTTATGAGATAGGAGATTGATTCTTCAGGCATTCCTATTCTACTTCTTAACCTTCTATCCGAATCTCCAGATCAAGTCAAAATTAAAAAATTCGGAAAAACGCATTAAGAGGCAAACACAGCGAATCTTGTCCGCCAAATTTATATGTTCCTTACAGGATGGGAAGTTGGTTCTTCGGACATTCCTATTCTACTTTGTAATATTCTATCTGATTCTGTAGTCAAAATTTAAAAATTTGTGAAAAATGTAGAGAGCAACAAATACACAACGAATTTTGTCCGCCATATTTATATGTTCCTTACCAGATAACAAGTTGCTTCTTCAGACATTCCTATTCTACTTTGCGATCTTCTATCTGAATCTGTAGTCAAAATTTAAAAATTCTGTAAAACGTAGAGCGGAACAAATACATAACTTATTTTGTCCGCCATATTTGCATGTTCCTTATGAGATAGGAAGTTGGTTCTTCAGCCATTCCTATTCTACTTGTAATCTTCTACCTGAATTTGTAGTCAAATATAAAAATTCCGAAAAACGTACAGACGAACAAATACATAACGAATTTTGTCCGCCATATTTATATGTTCCTTACGAGATAGGAAGTTGGTTCTTCGGACATTCCTATTCTACTTTGTAATATTCTATCTGAATCTGTAGTCAAAATTTAAAAATTCTGAAAAATGTAGGGAGGCACAAATACACAAAAATTTTGTCCGCCATATTTATATGTTTCTTACGAGATAGCAAGTTGCTTCTTCAGACATTCCTATTCTACTTTGTGATCTTCTATCTGAATCTGTAGTCAAAATTTAAAAAATCTGTAAAACGTAGAGCGGAACAAATACATAACTTATTCTGTCTGCCATATCTATATGTTCCTTATGAGATAGGAAGTTGGTTCTTCAGCCATTCCTATTCTACTTTGTGATCTTCTATCTGAATCTGTAGTCAAAATTTAAAAATTCCGAAAAACGTAGAGGAACAAATACACAACGAATTTTGTCCGAAATATTTATATGTTCCTTACGAGATAGGAAGTTGGTTCTTCAGACATTCCTATTCTACTATGTGATCTTCTATCTATATCTGTAAAAAAAAAATCCGAAAAACGTAGAGAGGAACAAATACACAACGAATTTTGTCCGCCATATTTATATGTTCCTTACGAGATAGGAAGTTCGTTCTTCAGACATTCCTATTCTACTTTGTGATCTTCTATCTGAATCTGTAGACAAAATTTAAAAATTTTGAAAAACGTAGAGGAACAAATACACAACGAATTTTGTCCGCCATATTTATGTTCCTTACGAGATAGGAAGTTGCTGCTTCAGACATTCCTATTCTACTTTGTGATCTTCTATCTGAATCTGTAGACAAAATTTAAAAATTCTGAAAAACGTAGAGGAACAAATACACAACGAATTTTGTCCGCCATATTTATATGTTCCTTACGAGATAGGAAGTTGGTTCTTCAGATATTCCTATTCTACTTTGTGATCTATCTAAATCTGTAGAAAAAAATTTAAAATTCCGAAAAACGTAGAGAGGAACAAATACACAACGTATTTTGTCCGCCATATTTATATGTTCCTTACGGGATAGGAAGTTGGTTCTTCAGACATTTCTATTCTACTTTATGATCTTCTATCTAAATCTGTAGAAAAATATAAAAATTCCGAAAAACGTAGAGGCTAACAAATACACAATGAATTTTGTCCGCTATATTTATATGTTCCTTACGAGATAGGAAGTTGGTTCTTCAGACATTCCTATTTTACTTTGTGATCTTCTATCTAAATCTGTAGAAAAACATTAAAAATTCCGAAAAACGTAGAGAGGAACAAATACACAACGAATTTTGTCCGCCATATTTATCTGTTCCTTACGAGATAGGAAGTTGGTTCTTCAGATATTCCTATTCTACTTTGTGATCTATCTAAATCTGTAGAAAAAAATTTAAAATTCAGAAAAACGTAGAGAGGAACAAATACACAACGTATTTTGTCCGCCATATTTATATGTTCCTAACGAGATAGGAAGTTGGTTCTTCAGACATTCCTATTCTACTTTGTGATCTTCTATCTGAATCTGTAGACAAAATTTAAAAATTCTGAAAAACTTAGAGGAACAAATACACAACGAATTTTGTCCGCCATATTTATATGTTCCTTACGAGATAGGAAGTTGGTTCTTCAGATATTCCTATTCTACTTTGTGATCTATCTAAATCTGTAGAAACAAATTTAAAATTCCGAAAAACGTAGAGAGCAACAAATACACAACGTATTTTGTCCGCCATATTTATATGTTCCTTACGAGATAGGAAGTTGGTTCTTCAGACATTCCTATTCTACTTTGTGATCTTCTATCTGAATCTGTAGACAAAATTTAAAAATTCTGAAAAACGTAGAGGAACAAATACACAACGAATTTTGTCCGCCATATTTATATGTTCCTTACGAGATAGGAAGTTGGTTCTTCAGATATTCCTATTCTACTTTGTGATCTATCTAAATCTGTAGAAAAAAAATTAAAATTCCGAAAAACGTAGAGAGGAACAAATACACAACGTATTTTGTCCGCCATATTTATATGTTCCTTACGGGATAGGAAGTTGGTTCTTCAGACATTTCTATTCTACTTTATGATCTTCTATCTAAATCTGTAGAAAAATATAAAAATTCCGAAAAACGTAGAGAGGAACAAATACACAACGAATTTTGTCCGCTATATTTATATGTTCCTTACGAGATAGGAAGTTGGTTCTTCAGACATTCCTATTTTACTTTGTGATCTTCTATCTAAATCTGTAGAAAAACATTAAAAATTCCGAAAAACGTAGAGAGGAACAAATACACAACGAATTTTGTCCGCCATATTTATCTGTTCCTTACGAGATAGGAAGTTGGTTCTTCAGACATTCCTATTCTACTTTGTGATCCTCTATCTGAATCTGTACTCAAAATTAAAAAATTCTGAAAAACGTAGAGGAACAAATACACAACGAATTTTGTCCGCCATATTTATATGTTCCTTGCGAGATAGGAAGTTGGTTCTTTAGACATTCCTATTCTACTTTGTGATCTTCTATCTAAATCTGTAGAAAAAAATTAAAAATTCCGAAAAACGTAGAGAGGAACAAATACACAACGAATTTTGTCCGACATATTTATATGTTCCTTACGAGATAGGAAGTTGGTTCTTCAGACATTCCTATTCTACTATGTGATCTTCTGTCTATAAACGCACAGACGAACAAATACATAACGAATTTTGTCCGCCACGTTTATATGTTTCTTACGAGATAGGAAGTTGGTTCTTCAGACATTCCTATTCTACTTTGTGATCTTCTACCTGAATTTGCAGTCAAACTTTAAAAATTCCGAAAAACGTACAGACGAACAAATACACAACGAATTTTGTCAGCCACCTTGTACATCTTGTACTGTATATGCAGCAACGGTAACCCCTATTTTCCTGCTAATCGACCCCTCCAGATCCCGAATCAGGACCTTGGTTCATTCCGTGCGGGAAAGGCCCTCCAGGCTGTACTTCATTTTTCTATTGTATCTTTCCTGACTAATACTCGAGTCATAGAAAATATTCCACAGTAACGGCTCCAATATGGACTCCGTGGGACCTCACATGTTATCTTTTTAGATCGCCTTTCTTAGTTGGTAATAAATTTGTCTGAGAGGTAAGATATTATTATTGTCATGAGATACTCACTTATTACCCTCTTCTGCATCTCTCCAATTATACCCTCCCATTTTTGATAGCCACTTTTGAAATACTGCAGTTATTTCTGTTGCGAATTTAAAGATCTTCAAAAAATATTAATGTGATGTTGTTTTTTGAGCGACGTGTGCTGGCTAAAACTTAAAAATAGGATTTGATGCTATTTAACTGATGAAAACCTAAATTAACGTAAAGGTATAAAACTCCTAGTTGTAAAGAATATGTAGCCCGTTACTAAAGTACTTATTCCTTTTATTCGATAGAGCAACGGTCACCGAGAAAAACTAAATCAACTGCTTTATTCCCTTTATGGTCGTCATTTTTCAAGATGACCGTCTTGTGGGTTGTGGGGTGAAGTGCATCCTATTAAAAATCCCAAGCTTAAAGTATCAGTAGTTTTTAAGCAAAATTTGGTACCCTTATCTACTAGAAATTTAGCGTCACCTTTGATGGTCGTGACCCTTTGGAGCGGTATTCTTCCCTTAATTTCAACTGGTTAGGCTAGTCGCTTCTGGTTGGTTGCGTCAGTGAAGGGTTTATGGCTTCTCGGTGGCCGGATGGACACTCCCTTTGTCGAAAGTGCAATTAGGCATTGTACCCCGCTTTTATGCCGAAGCATTGGAATCACTTTATTACCCTATTGCTGAAGCCGAAAGTCTTCTCGGTGAAAGTGTAACGTCCTATTGTCCGAGTACATTGCATCAGTTAGATGATTTTATGGTTTATCCCCTTTTCTGCGAGCAGTGGGGATTCCCTCGAAACTTAAGCAGCCGTCGCTATTGTTCCAAGATAGTTTAGCAGCTACTTGCAGTTTACTCTTGGAGGCTCCACGTTCGTAGATGGCGTAACGTCGCCGAGATTTGAGTTTAAATATGCGTGCCATTACGGATGCAATTCATCACTCGCGACACTAATTATCCAGTTTATGATACGCGCCTAGCGTTACATCCAAAATTAGTTACCCGCTGATTTAGGCTGGGCAGCTTGTCGATTTTAAGTTTTGCGTTGTCATTTTTCGACGCTACACGTGGTCGGGTGTCCGCCACACACTTGTGAATAAAAATTATCTTTCATGTCTTGCTATCATTATTAACTTTTGCCAAGTTATCAAAATAAATTTTGATCACTCTTATGGAAAAAGCCTTGTATATATTTAGTTCCCAATATTCAATATTTTATACACGATACTAATCAAGTAATTGGTTTAAATTAGTAAATTTACGTAACGTTAAGTTTCTAAGACAAAGTTCAGAACCCGAGACACGTTTTGGCTGTTTCAGATAGAGTGCGAAATTAAATGAAGCAAAAATGTAGCAGAATGAATCACACTGTGCTGGTTTATTTAACACTTTTGTTTCTTACATGCACATAGACTGAAGAAACGTGGCTATTTCGTGTCGTAAACATACAAATTTCGAATGAATAAATCTTTTCACTGAAACAATTTCAAGTTGGGCTTTTGCATTTCCTGATCGATAACGTTATGTTTAATAAGATCAACAACATTTTTATTGTTATTTTTAAATAATTACCGGTTGCTTCAATGTTACAAATGGATGTATTTACAGGTACCTATTGTGTAAATATTTCCTTCGGCAAAGTATATAGATACGCAGCCTTGTGGTATTTTCCTATAATGTCCGCTTTGTTTATTTATTTACTGTCGCCTAGTTGTGAAAACATTCTCAATAGATAAATATAATACTTCCGATCGATTCCACAGTCCATGAAGTTAAGGAATTCGAGCAGATAATTGACCTTTGTTCCTGAAATAGGTGTTACTTGTATTATCACTCGCTTATGTATCGACTTGCTCACCAAAACACACAATTGATATATGAATAATCCTAAGCATAGTATCGTTTAGAACTCGCCCTAAAATGTATTTCGTTTCTATTTTCACGTTATGTGATAAATGAAGGCATTTAATTAAACCCTTAAACATGAGAGAACAATGCGAAGATCCCTGGGGAGCTCCCCTGGCCTTCGGACGTCGCGTTCTTGCGAGTTGTCACCTATTTTTCGCGTGTCCGATTTCCAGCTTCTCGGCTACTTAAATCGTAGAAATAAATTACGGTGCAGCGCGGTGCTGATATGCTAATCTCGTCGACACCGAATCGGCGCGATATCGTCCCATATGAAAACCACGCATCCACCGATTGATCATCTGTTTATCACCCACCTTATCAATCCGAGTCCACGGCGTGCGTTTAGTAATAGCCTGAAATGTCATGCAAGGGTAATCTGGTCACTTCGAGAAGAGGTCGTGCTGATTTTACCAATCTTTTATCAAAGCTGGAGCGCCGCTCTTCTTTAGTACACTCACCATCTGTGTTTTGCTAAGTTCGCGTGCGGCTCTCGACTCTCTCGGCCGTTTTTCAAAAGTGCATGAACGGTACAGACGTTCTTTGGATCGTTGTGATATTAACCATTTTGTCCTACTTGTACCAGTGGTGGAGCCAACCAACTCCAAGTAAGTTTTTTAATAGCTTTGTAAGACGGGGGTGGTATATAAAAATAATTCGGGAAAATTGCTTATGTAAGAAACCGTATGGGTCACTGTGATAATCACAGAAATAATCCGTGACTATGCTGCTTCAAGCTGAAATTGTGTCAATCTAAAGGCACCTTGTGGTATCCATATTCCACAATCTTGGAAGTTGGTTTATTGCGTACTTTTGTTATTTAAAAAATTGATTGCTGTTGTGTACTAATTGCGCCTCCTTATCTCTCCAACGTTGGTTTTTCTAGTTTGTAGGCGAAACAATGCTTGCATTATCAGATTATAAAATAGTTACCTAACATCATTGTCAGAAAATTACGGCTGTGTCCTACTGTACCTTTTGGCCACTTTTAGGTGTTGTGTAACTAATTGAGAATTTTGTTCTTGATATCATTTTAACAGTTATAGTGAGCATTATCGCACTGTTTCGAACACCAAATTTCTTGAAATCATCAGTAGCATCAACTTTGAGGATCAAACGTATCTTCTTCATCGAGATCCGTTTCTTCCATCCGTATTTAAGTATGCATTCGTGCAGAGTGTATCACTTAACATAGAGTCTACATGGTAATGGCTGTAGGATGGGAAAATATATTTAAAAAATGTCCAGATTTCTCACACGTTAAGAAAATCGATGCGTCTTCAACTTGCTAGAAGGTAGAGATGTAAACGAAGTTTTCCCACCGTTATTGCTTTTATTAACAGGAATAAATATAGCGAGTTCAGGGGAGATTCTTCTACTTATTCTTTATTGTCCAAAAATATTAATAATAGTTTTCCAAAACTTCATAATCCCTTGACAGATGAGATTTGTTCAACATATTATGCACTGTTTCAATCATTATCAAGTGTGTAATAATGACTGAACATTGTTGAATGAAGAGGCTGATAGAGATAATTGCATTAGTATCGTTAATTATGTTTTATCTCTGTTTCCCTTCACGCCTCATTGTTTTCAAAATATTCAAAAATTTTAATCTGTTTATCGCACCCGCCCATTGAACAATTGTTATTTTGAAATAAGTACTACCAGGACTTGGAGGTTGCTGATACTGGTAAGATGTATGTTTCCTGGGGTTAACAGGCAACAACAATGTCAAAAATTTCTTCATCGTATTAGACGATTTCAAACATTCAAATTCTTGCCTTCCTAAGTCTTGAGAGTGACTTTTTAGTAGGCACATTAAAGACAAAAATAGAATTCGTCGTATTAAGACTTAAAGACAAAACGACGTTATTGTGAGCGGTGCCAAGTCTTATGTCGACGTAAATCAAGGAAGTTTAAAAACGCAAAATTTGGTATCTTAATATAATTTTCAATAATAGCATGATTAGAGAATAAGGAAACGGCTAGTATTGTAGTAAAACCTCCAGAAACAAAAGTATTTACATTGGTAATTTATGACCAGAACGTAGTACATTGTTCCAAGTTCATTCACATGCACGTATGTTTAATTTGGTCTGTTTGTGACCGATTACATGAAGCAACCTTCATTAAATTACTTAATGTTACTCATAACATTTCATTTATGTCGTCGTTACTTTCGATAGGAATATACCTGGTGGATTTAGAGTCCATCTTAGATTACAAATTGCAAAGAATTTTTTGTTTTCATCTTCAACCACGTTTTCTTCCTATTCTCTGTTCTATCCCTGCTCTTCTTTCCACGTCTCTTCCTCTTAGCCATTGTTTGCTTCTCCCTTGGTATGATTGAAAATAAATATATTATACTAGTGAATCACCCGAGCTACGCTTCGGTTCGCTAATTTAAGAGAGATTCGTTAATATATATAAATTTTAAAAAGGATGCATCGGCCGGGAATCGAACCCGAGCCGCCCGCGTTGTAGGCGAGCATTCTACCACTGAACCAAGATGCTTTGTTGAATAAGGCGCTGCTATAATGGTATATGAACATTAAGGGTTTTATAATTTAATTTTACTGTACTTTTTTGAAAATAAAAGCCAACCTACGATCTAAGTCTCAAAATTAGCAAAATTTAAAGCTGTCGTACAATTTAATCGGTCCAATATCTTCGGAGGAGATAGCGAACAAACCGGAACAAACATACAAAGAAAGAGACCACCGATTTCATGGTATAGGATGCATAGCCATTACGCCATCGCGCCATCTAATCTTCAAATTAAAGGAACAATCGCATCTCTGCTTTTACCTCGCATTATAAAAAAAAGCAATCCTTGCTATCGGTACTAAATCCAGTGTTTCATTGCAGAAACTTCCACGTCTGACCAAAACCAGTCGGACCAAGATCAAGCTGCGGAACCACCAGCTCCAGACATGGCCGAAACCGAGCAGCAGCCCATGGAGAACGGGATCCAGTGGACCTTAGGGGATGACGAGCACGAGAATGAGACTAGAGACGCGTTCCCGGAGAACGGGGACGCGTCTCCCGACTCCAAACCCCCTCGAGCACGATCCGACGGCCAAGGGGGACACAAACTGTCCGCCGAAGAGCAACAGAAGCTCAAGGAGAAACGGAAGAGACTCAAGTAAGTGATGACTTCCTTATTTGCGCAGGTTTAAGGGCGGTGACAGTAAGTAGAACCGCCAAATGCACCTTAGGAAACATTTAGAATATCGTCTGGCAAAATCCAAAAATTATGGGCTGTCGCCGAAGCTTCGAATGTTTCGTATACTAAAGACATCAGATAATCGTAGTGCGAATATGATTACGTCAACACTTGTTTAACAGGGACTGAAATGATTCAGTAGTATAGGCAACCCATTATACACGTGTAAACAACAAGAAAATGACAATACACAGCGGCATAGTAACACAACTACAGTGCAAAACATGCCCACTTCTAATTACGTCATTGATGACGTGCATTACCTGATCTAATGCCTTCACTATAGGAAATTGCTCGATTTTTTTGGCATGGTAAAATCTATGTTGACAATGCCCAAAATAATTTATAAATAAAGTTTGCTAGTCTACATATGAACACTTCGTACAAAACCGCGTTTTTTTAAAAACATATCTCACCACATACGCATCAGCTGTTTATGGCGATGTGTAATGTGTGTTGCCTATACGCAGTCGTTTTTCAGATGCTATTTATGGAATTCTGCATAAATCAGCTACAGATAAAGGTAATAGTGTATGAATGATAGCAATGTTATTTTAAAAATTATTTTTAAACCAATTCAATTATTTGTTTTACTCGTGAACAGCTTGATGTTGATAATAAACACACTTATATTGTGCTTAACAGTAAAAAAAAGTACGTCTCCAACTCCTCAATTTCAGATATGTGACTGTACACACAGGCTTGAAATACAGTTTTGATAATTTTTAAGAAAATATCGAAGACTTACCAGTTACCATGATTCCGAGAGAAGCTTCTGCATCGTCTTGCACTAATCGAACAACTAGGTACTCATCTAAAAATCACGTTTTTGAGTAGCAAAGTCCAGTCCATTTTTATTAATGTAAATGTAATTTGCAAGTCAGTAATTAATTGGAAGTCAAATTTTTTGTTATTGTTTCGTTTGGAATTAATATTTGAAATTCACGGCCAAATGTTTAAATGATATTGTTAGTAACATGGTGATATGTTCATATCTCTAGTACATGAAATGTGTGTTAGATATATCTAATTGAATTGAATGGATCAGCTGATAATTGTTCGGTGCCCAAGGGCATCTTGTTGTTTAAACGAACCTACTGACGTATGTGCCAGAGCAAAATTTGTTTTGTACGCTAACTTAGTGAGCATTGCAAAATAATAATTTCCAATAGATATTGTTACATCATGCCATATCTTCGACACGATAGGGAATATTATAGTAATGTGTATACAAACCGAACAGAAAAACAAGGATTTAAGAAATCGAGCTGGCCACTTAGTTTTCACATTTTTCAACTATTCTAAATTTTTTAATGAACTTTGCTCATTACTTTATCTCTAGATAAAGTTATCATACTGCATTAACACAAAAAACACATAAACAACATTCAGCCAATTGGTAAGGTACCTAAAGTTGCACTAATTTTAGCACTTAGAGTAGTTTAAATAAATCCAAATACTCATTCCATAGTCATTTATCTAATATTAGCCAGTTTTGTCAGGGTCTAGACTACAATTATTACATAAATCTGTTCGTATTTGGATTGTATGATTTTTTAAATTTAAAAACTAAGAACCGGTTGTGTTTATATATTTTTAACACAGCGGTAGTTAGATAAACGAAGTACATATTATATACAGGTTCCAGCGACGATGCGGTGTGACAAACCAAACTTGCACCAAGATCTATGGGTAACACAAAACAATTGAATGAAACAAGACATTGCCAAAAGATGATGTTTATTATTTATATTAATTTATTAGTTATTTGCAAATTTTATAATTTCAAATTTATTTAAGTGGAACGCCCTCTGTATTTTTGTATTTTATAAAACCCTTTTCATGAGCTTCAACAACAACAAAACAATTTAAGATGCTGTATTTAAAGAGATAACAAACAAACCCCTTGAAATGCTAATTTAAACAGTTCAACTCTCCGAACATAACATAAAACCGGATTGGGAAAATAAAAATCTGTAAATACCAGAAAACATAAAAACACTAGGATATGAGTTAAGCCTCATCATATTGCCATTAATAATTTTATTAATTAACAATTCTTGACATTATTAACAATCATACAAGTCACTATCACAAATAGATGTAAGTATTGTCTTCGAGCAAATTATAAAATAGGTGCATTTAATGATAAATTGGCCAATAATGTGAAGTGGACTTCAAGCAACGACGTCCAAGACCTTGGACCCACTGGCATGTTCTTAAGTGGCGTTTTAGTAATTCCAAGGTATTTGTTAACCTTGTTCGTGTACCACTGGCAGATGGAAGCGGTTTGTTTCATTTAAAACAGCTGATTATTTTACGCGTTATATTTAAAGAATATTTTATAGCAAGCACCACCTTGTGAATAAGGTTGATCAAATTAAAAAGACAATTATTTTTTCCTGCTATATTGGTATGGTAACAGTACAAATTATGACGAATCTCAGACTATGACATTTATTTGATTTTTTAAAATTATTATTTGCGCTTAAAGATGTCCGAAACTAGAAATTGGGTATACATTACAATATAATAGAATTCACACGGACTAACAAACTTGACACTTAACCTTATAATTTCAAATTCTCACCAATTTTCCACTAGACATCGTTGCCGATAGTAATTATCGAGGAGAATACGACGTTGCTCTAAGTATGAGCTAGCCGGAGCAGTATTACTTGCGAGTACCTTAAAGCTACCCTTCGTTCGAGATACATACAAAATGGCATTTTATACTGGTTGTTCAAGGTGTTTACTCGTGAAAAGGATATATGTACTCTGTTCAAAAAATTAAGAAATCACCACCTGTTGAATTATGATCGTAAAATAAAAAAAAACTAGATAATTATTTTATTCACAACCATATATGTAATAAGACCATTACTGACTTTTAAAAAGTTGGAAAATGAGCTATTCCCAACTTGTAACTTTCCAACCGGTCGGAAAAGTGATTGCCGGTTGGAAATGAATCCATTCCCGACCGCTGTATAGGTAGGGACAATGGAAATCTCGTTGATCCATTCATGCGCGATCTATTCCCGACCGCTGAGTAGGTAGGGACACTGGGAATCTCGTTGATCCATTCATGCGCGTCACAACCTGTCGTATCATAATATAATAATTTTTCCAATTATTGTTTAGAATAAAGTGGTTGCGAATAAAATAGTATACATACCACGGTGAAAAGTTTCATTCCTGTCTCGCTACGCATCTCGGTTAACTACTTAATCTCTCGACAGGAATGAAACACTTTCCACCTCGGTATGTAATATACTATTTCATGCTATATTGGTAACACTGCAAATTATGACATATCTCTGATTATGATTATGACATTATAATTCAGAATAAAATTTCAATTCGTTATTGGTCCGTTTTAAACACTAATTTTTATTATTTGCGCTTAAACATGCCCAGACAACTAGAAATTGATTAACGGCATGATACGGATATGAAAACATCTATTGAACAATATTACGAAGAAATTCACACGAACTGACAAACTTGACAATTAACCTTAAAACCACTATTCTCACCTAATTTACCACTAGACAGCGTTCTCAATTATAATTATGGATGTGGTAATTTTTTAATAGGGATTAAATATAATATATCCAAGAAATTTGTGTATCTTCAAGATCAAATTATTGTAAATATTTCCGGGTACACCTGGAAATGATTTTCTTTTTCGGACTGTACCTTGGATCTAGTGACCAAAATAGTTCTATTTAAAGTGAGGTTAAGTTACTATAAGCACATGTCAAAAAGGATGCTGCAATAAAATTGAAGGTTTATAAAAATTTCATTTGCGAAAATTAATGCAGGCAAGTATATTTATAACCAAATAACAAGTAACTTTCATAAAGTCAGTCAAAAAGCGAATAATTTAAAAAAATTATTAATGCCAAAATCAGAAACTGAAAGGTGCAAGAATATTTTAAACTGGATGATGCCAACTTCATAACAATTTGACATTTCACAAGTTCTTTGCATATATAATACGTTAAACGTCGCATCCATAACAACTAAAGTAATTTTTTCTATAATAATTTTCAAGGTCAACTTTCTAGGGGATAAGTTGCATTCCTGCAGGGTACCTAGTTTTAATAATGTTGGTACATAGATTTTTAGTTCTTTTCTTCCACTAAAAAAATGATTGTCATTTTGACAGATATGTCATAATTTAATATCGCTTGCTTCATTTTTGCTTTTAAAATATTTCTTGGTTTTCTTTTTTATCCGATTTTATTGATGATGATGATGATTCCATGTTAAAAAAAGAAAATTGTCAAGCGTTCAAATTAAGAAACTTTGACATTCAAAATTGACACATAACCATAATTTCGAAAAAGACCTACCAACACGAGCTATAAAAATTTTCTAGCGTTTTAATCACATATCTACCAACATTGTAACACTTTGACAGTTATTATAGAAAAAAAAGTACTTTACAATATGTTTAGGTACAAACCAGGGTTGATAAAGATCACGATTATTTTTTGTAAATCGCATATTTTTTTGTTTAAATCTATTTCCTTAATTTTTTTATGTATATCAGTTTATGAAAATACACGTGCAGTAATAAGTTATAAGTTAATTCATACATGCAAGAGGTAACAGTGTGTTCCAGTATCAGGGTTGCCAACTTTTGTAAATTGAAATCCCTACCAAGTACACATTTAAACAGTTTCTTTCTACCGGGTGACTATAAATGATTGTGATGATTTTTTTCTTAGGTTGGCACTGTTTATGTTGGTGGTACTGTAAGTATGTCAAATTCGAGGTTAGCAGGTTAGGTTTTGCGTCAGTTTTGACACAGAATAACGCAAAACCTAACCTGCGGACATTGAATTTGACATAGACTTACAGTGCCACCAACATAAACAGTGCCAACCTAAGAAAAAAAATCACAATCATTTATAGTCACCCGGTATATTTCACAAGTAACTTTTTTATGTGACTGATAATAAAACAAGCAAATTATTATTACTTCGCTATACGGTTGAATTCCTCTTCAAAAAATGTTATTCTTAATAGTAAATATTCAGCATAAAAAATTGAAACTGAATGACTTATGTTCAATGCAATACAATATTAATATACCATGAGATAAAAAAAATGATTCTGAGCAGGCCTTGATATGTGTTATACGTTTGGCAGTACTGAAGTGTATTGTCAGTCTATGTCAAATTCGAGATTAAATGGTTAGGTTTTGTTTGTTGTTTGACACAGACTGACGTAAAACTTAACCTGCAAATCTCGAATTTGACATAGGCCTGCTCAGAATCATTTTTTTTATCTCATGATACTAGGTGAATTGTTTAAAATGTTACAAGGCAATATCTTGAAAACAGTGTCAAATATTTTGATGAAATTTTGGTGGGTTGGTAGGGAGATGGGTGACATATTTAAACATATTTTTGTTTTGGAATTCTAAATAGGATGATGTACTATTGTTTATAAAATTCGAATCTACGTAAAAAACTATATATGTGTACAATTTTTTTTTGATTTGGTTATGGTTACGGATTTATTATTTATTAGGTTATAAAATAAAAAAATATTTACCAATTACTTTCAACTTATTTATCGTCTGTCATACTTGAAAATTTGTTCCAAATGTCCCCCTTTAACTTGCAAATACTTTCTCACTCTTTTTCTAAATGAATTTTGTACCCGCTGTAACGTTTCAGGTGCCACTAATAGGCAGAGCAAATAAAAAAGCTTTTGTATAGTGTACACATACGTAGTTTTTTACGTAGATTCGAATGTTATTAACATAAGTACATCATCCAATTTAAAATTCCAAAGTTACCCCCACCCTTCAAAATAGAAAGAGGGGGTAAATGTCAGAAATATGTTTAAATAAGCCCCCCCCCCATCTCCCTATCACCTCACCAAAATGTCATAAACATTTTTTAAACCGTTTTCGAGATATCGCCTTGTAACACTTTAAAAAACTCACCTAGTATAGTCCCCACCCCTAAAAATAGAAAGAGGGGGTAAATGTCAAAAATATTTTTAAATATGCCACCTCCCCCCATCTCCCTACCACCTCACCAAAATTTCATAATTTTTTTTAAACCGTTATCAATACATCGCCTTGTAACACTTTAAAAAACTCACCTAGTATAGTTACTGTTCTTTAATTAGTAACGTTTGAAGGTAACTTCTTGTATAATTTTCTGTTAATTTGCAAAATACAAAAACTGATTTAAATCAAGGAATGTTTAAATTTAATCGCTTGGCTTAACCCTGGTGCAAACAGAGGGAAAATGATTTTTTTTTTATTTGCGCAGGTGAATCCATGTATTCATAGCCCGACTATCAAGCAGTTGTTACTTGAAATTCTAGTAAAGCATTAATCGCACCTTGCTATAAACGATTGATAATAGACACATTTATTTGACATTCGTAAGCAAAGTTGTCGCACGTGAGATACAAGAAATTGCATATATGGATAAATTTGATGTTTTTGCAGTGATTAAATATTTATACAATAAATCTCATAAATTTGCCATTTATCGGTAATTTGTAGCATTATTAGAATTTCAAAACTGTGCAACAACTGCTTATTACTCGGGCTATGAATATATGAATCCATCCTCGTAAAATAATACAAAAACGGCGACTTTAGAAATCAGTATGGAATAAAAAAGTTACGATAGATTCTATAAAATCGTGTATTATAATATACATACTGAGAGCAATGCACTTTGTAGCGTGTTATTTTCCACTTTGTCATAGAAGACTAACCGACTTTTGCCCTTTGGAATTTAGTCGGGGGATTCGCAGCGGTGCCTTTTTTGCCGCCTTATCAGAAATGACTTTACATTTCGTCGAATTGCGTCTGGAGAAAGTTCAAATCGCGCAGACAAATCAAATTTCAATGCCATTAAGATAGCGCGGACATTTCGAGTCCACAAGGCCGCTTTGAACTTTCGAAGCAACCCCCGTATGCGGTAGGCACCAAACGCCTGGCGCTTTTAGATACCGTGTAGGTTATAAAATTGCGGTCAAGGTCATTCATTGACCTACAACAATTGGACACTTCGGTTTTATTTAAACCACTTTACACGAAGTGGAAAACTTTTGTTTCTAGATATAAAACTCGTGATCATTAATCAGGCAAGATATTAAAAACAAATGAAAAGCCCATAAAGGCTTGAGCGTTTAGTTGTTTAGAAAAGCACTTGTAGAAATTTCCAGTAATCTTGCTTCCAAAACACTCCAATTAGCGCTACGAAGCAGAAATATTTGCCGCTCGGTTCGAATAGTGTTGTTCCACCTGTTGCGAGAAAACCTTAGATGGAAGTCGATGTATCGACCAAAAGCTTAGTTTACCATGAAACCGTGACTATCAACAACGTTACAATATTCTTGTGCTTTATTAGTGGACAGATTTGTAGTAAATTAAGTAACGAACAGGGTGAATGTACGTTATCACAGTGTTAGTGCCAGTTAGTGAGGTTATGTTATCGATTGATCCTCCCAAAATCGCGTTTGTGGGGCATCGGGGTTATCGGAACCCCCCATTAGTTGTTATTCAGTGCAGTTTTTTGCCAAGCTTGTGGTAGGATAAGGAAAAGGTTTCATAATCGCATTTTGCAACTCTTTAAAGCACAGCACCAACCGCTCCAGAATCAGTTGCTGTGGGATAAACGCCGGGTTTTTAGTGAATTATTTTACGTGTGCATTTTATATGTACTCCTTCCTGCCGTGTTGTGGTACAAATTATAAAAATGGGCTTGCACATAAGGTATGTAGGTTAACTGCGCTAACAAACCAATGCTTCGTTAGATATAACTAGTGCCATTTTATCAAAATTCCAAAAGTTCAAAAGGGGGAGCAGAGTGTATATTTGCAAAATAAAGCGCGCAACTCGATATGAATGACGAGCACTAGTAAGTCTATCATGCATTGTAAACGAGAAAGGTTGCCAAGTATGAAAATTACATTTTTAATTGATATTCAAAGCTTTGCATTCGAGAATATTCCCCAAAAAAACTTGTTGTTTACGTTGCCGGTAATTGTTCTTGTTTGCTCCAAGACGCTACGTAATCGCTAAACTCATCCGCATCGTTTACTCTGTCATGGTACATTAACCGGACCGGTTTTGTTCTTTAACCGCAAACAAAACACTGTTATTGTTTTGTTTGTAGAATGCACTATGCTGCGTTTGACGAACAGATCAGCAGAAGCTCCTCCCACAAATGAGCGCTAAATTTGAATAGAATATTGCTATTGGTCAATTTTAATTTCTACATGTTAAACGTTACAATCTTGGCATGGTACCTGGAAGGTCGACTGACATATCAATAATGTCATTAAAATGTCGTTTCGACCCAATAGGCTAATAATTGAGCAATCATGTTTTTACATGCGCTTCTGATCGTTTTAATGGTAGAATTTGCTGGGGTATAATTTATGTTATTAAAGGTATCTGACAGAATGCTTCCATACATTTTCTGTCACGATTACGCAAACTGCAATTTCTCGTAGACGCAAATCAACGTCACTAGTAACTAGACATATTATGGAAATTTTTTGCATAAATATATGCTCGCTTGCTTCACAGTCGATTGTTTTTCTCGTAAGCTCGTAACCAGTTGCTGGGGTCTTAAAAACTGTTTTAGTGATTGCCATAACCGATTATTAAGCACTTACGGGTTTCTGGTAAAATTTATTTTGATAGAAATTCCTATGTGGCTTTGATCTAGAGAAATTTCCAAATTTAATTTCAAGCAAACAGGTGACGTAGTGACATAGTTTAACGATTCAAAATTCCATGTTTTTCGTTTTAAGCGTTAAAGAAAAATTCCCATCGTCATTTTACTCGCATTGCGCCGAGCGTGTGGAAATTTTTACCGATAATGTGTGTATCGAGAATGCAATTAAGTACTCGTACTGCAATTACCTACTTAAATTTCTGGTTTGGGGAATTTGAGAGAAATTATCCTTTCGGCCGTCAATTGTTCTATTAGAGATTGAAACGTTTAATAACGTTTTTGCAGAGGGATTATAAAACTAGTAAGCAAGTTAGACATTGAATATGCAATTCAGAATTACGAATTTTAAATTAATTTAGACTAACAATGCACTATGTCAATATCATGACCACCATGACATTGAGGTTTCTTTGAATTGTAAATTTATTTTCTCTAAATCCAAGCCTTCAAGTCGTCTATTGCCCTATCGTTTAGCAGGTAAAACCAGCAACTTATTAACATTGTAAGTTAATTACCAACAGGCGCCTCTGCGCCCCACCACTCAAAAAGTGATTTGTGAATGTCGCCGGCTTCGCGCTAGTTGTGATTCGGGCCGAGGACAGTAAACAAACTTATATGGACTGGATCAGTGGCCAATTTTTGGGATTTCTCGGTTATCGTGCCAGAACATCCACGACTGCACACGACGAAACGAAGAAAACAGTTCAATACAACGGAACGGCTCCCGCCGTTCAGGACGGAACACGAGAAACAACTGAATGTCGTATCCGAGACGAAACAGGCGAATGTTCTTCCTCGGTGAGAAAAAATCAACAAATTGAATGCGAAGAAATGAAAGATATTCCACGGCCGTTGGAAAGGGAGAAATTTAAGGCGAGGAAGTCCATTCAGAAAGAGATGCTGATGCAAATGCAGGGCGAGGAGGAGAAGGACAGGGAAGTGACCATCGTGTGCGAAGAAATCGTCCCCAGCACGACCATGCAGCACCACTTGGTGCGAAGAAGATCCAGCAAGCGATTCGTGATTGGCGACGAGGGTGACGATGACGTGTTGACCATCCCCAACATAGAAGTGACTGCGGCGGTAGATCAACTACCGATGGTAGAGCTGCAAAAATGGGCGAAATCGTCCAACCATTTGAAACCCTTACAGCCCACTCTTACGTAAGTTGCGTCTCATTGGTGGTGGGTTTGCTGGTTATTGCAAGCTTTTTTAATGTTTACGACTAGATGTAGCAGCCCCAATTCGATATGATACAACCCGTTGTGCGTGTGTTGCGATAGAATGGTTGCCTACCTACGTGATATGACGCAGTACTATCATTGTGAATTGTTAGTTTTAGTAAACAAACTTAGCTAAATGACTCTCTATAAAGGGAATATAGTAAAAGCGTCAAGTCATTGTTTTGAAAACATGAGAAGCTTCACAAAGATGCGTCTATATACGCTCCAGTGTCATATTCAGTCTTTTATATCTGGGATAGGATGCCAAGGCCCTCTTAACCTTGATGGTTGCACATCACCATTTGAACCCGCATTCTTGTGAAAGTTATTTTGTCGGCGATGCATAGCTTGGTAGTTTCTTTTGGCAGAAGCTCTTAGGAATTAAAATCCCATGTCGCTGATTATTTTGTATAAACCTGTAGAGGTATAAACCTAGTTTTGCGTCATCGCAAAGGGGATTTCCAATCGATTCCGATTCGTTGATTTCAAAACAATCGCAATTTGGCCAGTGTTTCACAAAGATTTTTCCAAGCAGGACGTGGTCCATTGTAGTAAAAGATGAAGTTCAAGTGCACAATTTGCAGTTTTAATTGAGTAATGAGAGCTGCGTCTGCTGATGGCATGGTCAAATTTAAGAGTTACCAGCACTTCTGCAAACTGGGTCACGTGTTGCCTCACTGCAAATTTGCTTAGATTTGTGCGCGTTTATCTCAGTGCGGTGGTGCTTATTTTTACTGCAAAATGGATCGCGGAAGACAATTCTATGGCTTGTAAGTTGACAATGCTTCTTGCGAGTACCTCTGATCACGAGACAAGCTGCAGCTTTATTGAGTTCATTGGTAAAAGTAACACCAGTTTTCACTGTTCATCACGGAACTTTTGTTGTATTTCGTACCGTTATAACATGCCGTCAGACGCAGATTTTATGCTGATTTTTATGTGGATGACTTAATTGTTTGTTGCCACACGTAGGAATGAGCACAGCAACTGCAAGATTGAACAAGTCTACTGTGTTCAATTGTGTACAATGTACTGCGTATACGATTGCCAAGTGCGAAAGGCTTTTAAATATATTTTTCAACACGCCTTCAAGTAATGGCGTGCTACAAAAATTAATAGTTGAGTCAGAGAAAATAATTGTCGTAACTTAAGTGGTAGTTTGCCATTTCTCATTATTAATTAGGATATATGGGTGCATGGGACATCCTTGCAATTGTGTTTTTTGTTTGTCAACATGTGGCAACCAGTAAGGTGGCGCAAAGATCGCTAAAAAAAGGTGAAGAGCATTGTTTTTTAATTTACGTTAACGGAAATTTTGAATACCTACTGTTCTCTACCACTATTAAAAAAATCAAAAGTTAATATCAACATTCCCAAATTACCTTTTTTTAGGTGAATTCCAAATGTGTCGCAGTGCAACATGTGTACTATCGTGAACTTGAGGAGATAGTGACTTGCAATTATTATTGTTCGTTAAGGTTCTTTTTCACGCACTGATATGAATATGCGTATCTACCTCTAATAATCCAAAACACTAAGCTAATAAAAATTCGTTTGTTTAATCGTTTGTCGTAGCTTCATAATAACATTGAGCTGTTATTTGGCACATAGGATCATTTTCAATCATTTGTTGTTTATGTGGAACCGTACCATAACATTTCTTGAATGGAAGAGTTTGCTAGATACTTGTATTTATCCAAAACCCCTTTTTGAAAGCACTGGTCGATTGCGATATCTTAAAGTTATGTTTTCAACACCTTCTTCTTTTTAATTGGTACCCTGACAGATGTGCTAGGGGATCTTAATACAGCCAGATGAATTTACTGCAGATTCTATCAAGGTTGTGTTCGTGGCATGTTCTTCCTTCTATTCGTTTTTTTATCGAACGGCAAACTAAAAGATGTGCTACGATATATCGCTTTAAGTCATACTGGCAATTCAACATTTCCTCGCATTCATTTTTTACTACAATGAGACATTGCTATACATACATGCAAATTTTATCAAGGTTGTGTTGGTGATATCCTGTTTTTGCATTTAAAAATTTGTTAACATTCTCTGCCGTGCTACAGTAATTTATCACTATGGTTTGTAAGTCACTGTCAGTTCAGTGTTATTAAATTTTTATTTTCTCTGTATGTTTGTTTTGAAAGTCCTGCAAGATGAAGTAAGTTCATTGTGTTAAAATGAATTAACCAAGCACCGTTGTAGCATAGTTTTATAATATTTATAAAAGTTCTATGGAGTTTTTTATTGGGTTTTTAACTTTTCCAACAATAAAATCAGTGATATTTATTGACCATATGAAGAGCATGGCCCTACATGACTTAAAACTTAATTTTTATTTAACCGCAGTAGGCTTAGAAAACAGGTGCATTTGGTGGACAGATCTTTATTTAAGGTTACTTAACTGTTATCAGGTTTTTGCTTTATTACCACATAACCCGTCAGGTTGCACTGTTAACGTGTATTAAATCCACCAACCCATAATAACAAAACGCCTTTTCCAGGCCCAGCATGTCCCAGGGGACGATGATGCAAAACCGCTCATACGAAAAGGACTTCACAGTGGCAACCCCTGAAGAATTTGTGCGGCGCTTTAATGGAACCAAAGTTATTAATAAGGTGAGTTGCAGTCACTCAACATAAGCCTAACACTAACTCGCTCTCGTCGCAGGTACTAATTGCCAACAACGGCATTGCTGCTGTGAAGTGCATGCGGTCGGTCCGTCGCTGGTCCTACGAAATGTTCAAGTTCGAACGAGCTGTCCGTTTCGTAGTCATGGTGACGCCCGAAGACTTGAAGGCCAACGCGGAATACATAAAAATGGCCGACCACTACGTGCCTGTTCCCGGTGGTACTAATAACAACAACTATGCCAACGTAGAACTGATCATCGATATTGCTGTGCGGTGTCAAGTGCAGGCTGTGTGGGCAGGTTGGGGACATGCCTCTGAAAACCCAAAACTGCCCGAGATGCTTCATAAAAAGAACATTGCATTCATCGGACCGCCTGAGAAGGCCATGTGGGCTCTTGGAGATAAGATCGCCTCGTCTATTGTAGCCCAAACAGCGGAGATTCCCACGTTGCCGTGGTCAGGTTCAGGTACGTTTAAAATTGTCTTGTCGTGGCACTCCAACTGATCGTATAATCTTTTTGTAGAACTGAAAGCCGAATACTCAGGAAAGAAGATCAAAATTTCATCGGAATTATTTGGCAAAGGCTGTGTTCACTCGCCGGAGCAAGGATTGACTGCAGCTCAGAAAATTGGATTTCCTGTGATGATTAAGGCGTCTGAAGGAGGCGGTGGCAAAGGCATTCGCAAAGTCGACAACGCAGACGATTTTCCCGGAGCTTTTCGACAGGTCCGTCATATCATTACAGTTTTAAGTTATTCCATCTATCGATTCCTCGATGATGTTACAGGTTCAAGCTGAAGTTCCTGGCTCGCCCATATTTGTAATGAAGTTGGCGAAATGTGCAAGGCATCTGGAAGTGCAGCTTCTGGCTGACCAGTACGGCAATGCCATCTCCCTCTTTGGCCGTGACTGTTCCATTCAGAGGAGGCACCAGAAGATCATAGAAGAGGCTCCTGCAGTTATCGCACAGCCATCAGTGTTTGAAGAAATGGAAAAGGTTTGTGCAAAAGTTATAATAGATTTTTCTTTGTAGTTACATTCTTGGTACTTGGTTATATGTCATCAAGGTGTTATACAGGCTTGAACTATGCTCTATGGAACACATTTGCTTCTCCATTTAGCTGAGTTAGGTCTCCATCTCTTGTAATATGGCTTCTTTACCTAACCCTAAACTCTACTGTACTATCACTTTATATTGCCCTGGGTTTGCTGGTTTAAACAGTCGTAGAAGCATAAACTTACTTAACTGGCGTTACAATCCTCTGTGGATTTTAGTGTAGAAGCATAAAACTCGATGAAAAACTCAGTATGGCTCAGGGTAAGTTAATATTGCTGGCGAGCCCACTCGTTGTCACCTAGAATGCTGAAATTGTGCATGCAAACACTGCTAGCAATAAAAACCCAACAGTTTGCATAAAGAGATATATAATCTGTAAGAGAAACTCAAAACATTTATATAAAACACCAAGAATAAACGTGCCAATGCATACAAGTGAAGTTGTTAATAATGTGAACTTATTATTGTAAATATCTATGGGCGAAAGCTGTTTCTACTCGCGTTTTTACCAATTAAATATAGGTGAACTTTATATTCAATTAGAGACTGCAGTTCAAACACAAACCGCATGAAAATGTGTAAGTCTCAAACACAAATTCCTTGAAGCCGAATCTGGTTCCTTCCGACACGTGCGTGTAGTTATTTGCTGATGCAACAGCCTTTAGGCGCGTATAACTATTGCGCAATGTGTTGTAACAACAGTTAATTACTTATTACGGCTTTGGATTTTCCGAATCTTCCTGGGCCATACATTCACTCGTAAAGTGTAATTACAGTTGCAGTTGTTTGATTGCACAGGTACCTGGAGTGCAGCTCGGGGATGCTGACGAAATCGCCTGGCTTCCTTGAAGCTGGAATGGCAGTCTGAATAGCAGCTTCTGACTATGAACTGCAGCTGACCTTGGAGACGCTCCCCCAAGTTATTACTTATGATTCACGCTGCGTCCTCCGCTGCTTGAACGACACCCACTCTGTTCGCTGACTTCACGCTCATTTACACCCACTGGCTTTGTTGTATTTTTAACTACACTGCTTGCATTCAGCTGGATTCGCTCATTCGCTTGTATCCGCGAAACTCAAAATGCACATCAGAGTAATTAATACATATAAGTAATACAGTTCAGTTTTATTACTAACAGGATAGGGTTAAATACCCAAGTATGATATATATAGGGTTACACGAATCGGCCCATTACACTCTTTTCCATTCTTTTGTTTATTGTTGTTTGTATAGTTTTCTTAGGATCCTTCACTATCAGATGTGGAGTCTTTTTCAATATACCACGTTTATCTCTCGTCCGGGGGAAATAATTTCATTTACGCGGAGTGCGGAAATAGGTCTCTACTGACCCGGATCGAATTCAATTTTTTAAAATTAGTTTTAAAGCACCATATTGTCTGTTTTTCTAATACATACTTTCACATGATAATATAATCATAAAACTTTTATTTTTATTGATCTGCAGACTAAAAAATTCTTCATATTCTGTGTCACTTTTATGGCTGCCACTGTCCTCATCAGACAAAAAATTAAAGTCGTTTTTGTCATCATCACGCATTAGTTCGTCATATAATTGTTGTTCCGTGAGGGGAATTTTATTAGGATCCATTCTTTTTGCTTATTATATTACACAGTGTTATTATACTCCAGAAAACAAGAATAAAAAAAAATGGAGCGCGAAACGCGAAAACCGGGTCTTCAGTAACCCGGGCGAATCATCTCAGGTATACCAATATATTTTTCCACGAAATTTATTCTACAGCATCTCCATAACAGCTTCGAGGAATACGCAAACACCCAAAGCAGTATATTGGAAAACGGTAGAATTATTTAAAAAAAAAAGAAATTCCGGGTCACTTGAGATCCGGTTTCCGCAGTCTGAGGGTTAATACCCAAATTTCAGATCGGTAGGTTCTATGGGGTGCAATTTGCTTCTCCATATACCTGTGATAGTTCTCCATTTCTTTTTTGTTCTGTGGTTCTTCATTGTTTATATGGTTTTCTGATAATCCTACTCTTCCAGACTTCTAGTCTTTTTCAATATACCATGTTTATTACTCAAATTTCATTTTGATATGTTGATATGGTGTTATACAGCTTCAAATTTTCTCATCTTCCTCTTTTGGACTTCGAAATCTGTTTTAATGTACCTTGTTTAACACTAAATTTTACATCTATATGTCAACAGGGTGTTATACAGGCTTTAACTTTGCTCTATGGAACACATTCACTTCTCTATATAGCTGTGTTAGAAGTCCTTCAGTTTGTAAAGTACACCGCGTCATCGATGCGCAGAACGCTAGAAACGTCCGGATGAGTCCATTACGTTCAACAAGGTGATTTCCACTGTTGGATTCAGTTTATTGCCGTTCGTCGTGTCATTTTGTTTTCTTGTGTGTTTATCAAAGTTTAACTCCACGTTTTACTTCTTTTCGCTTTTTAAAATAGTACTTTTCAGAACTAAACAGCTAGGATTGGGATTAATTTCATATAAGTAAAATTTTTCCTTTACAGTATGAATTTGAGGTTACGATTACCGTACACGCCTCGAGTAAACGCATGCACTGCACGCCACTGATACCGGTTATTGGCGCATAACTGTAACCACGCCTATGTACTTCTTGCTTTGACACCACTCTAGTTCTGCATCTATTTTCCATTCTTTTGTTCTTCTATGTTTCTATGGTTTGTTTAAGATTCTTCTGTCCCAGGCTTCTAGTCTTTTCCAATATACCATGTTTTATACCCAAATTTCACATCGGTAGGTTAACATGGTGTTATATAGCTGCAAATCAGTTCTATGGGACGCATTTACGTATCCATATAGCTGTCAGTTCTCCATCTCTTTTTCGTTCTTTGGTTCTTCATTGTTTATATGGTTTTCTGACAATCCTAATCTTCCAGATTTCTAGTCTTTTTCAGTATAGGTACCATGTTTAATACTCAAATTTCATTTTGGTATGTTGATAGGGTTTTATACAGCTGCAACTCTGTTTCATGCGGCGCATTTGCTTCTCCATATAGCTGTGATAGTTCTCCATCTTTTTTTCGTTCTTTGGTTTTTCATTGTTTATATGGTTTTCTGACAATCCTAGTTGTCCATACTTTAGTCTTCTTTAATATACCATGTTTAATACTCAAATTTCACTTCGGTATGTTGACATGGTATTATACAGCTTCAACTCTGCTCTATCGAACACATTCACTTCTCCATATAGCTGTGTTAGTTCTGCATCTCCTTACCATTCTTGGTTTTTCTTTGTTTATATGGTGTTTTAAGAATATTCTGCCCCAGACTTCTATCCTCTTCCAACATACTATGTTTAATACCCAAATTTCACATCGTTAGCTTAACATGGTGTTATATAGCTTCAACTTTGATCTATGGAGCACATTCGCTTCATCATACAGCTGTGTTAATTCTCCATCTCTTTTTTGTTCTTTGGTTCTTCATTGTTTATATGGTTTTCTGAGAATCCTACTCTTCCAGACTTCTGGTCTTTTTCAATATTCCATGTTTAATACTCAAATTTCACATCGGCATGTTGACATGGTATTATGCAACTTCAACTCTGTTCCATGGAACACACTCACTTCTCCATGTAGCTGTGTTAGTTCTGCATATCCTTTCCATTCTTTCGTTCGTCTTTGTTTATATGGTTTTCTTAAGATCCTTCTCTCCCAGACGTCTAGTCTTTTCTAATATACCATGTTTAATACCCAAATCTTACATCAGTAGTTTAACATGGTGTTATATAGCTTTAACTTTGATCTATGGGACACATTCGCTTCTCCATACAGCTGTGTTAATTCGCCATCTCTTTTTCGTTCTTTGGTTCTTCATTGTTTAAATGGTTTTCTAAGAATCCTACTCTTCTAGACTTTAGTTTTTTTCAGTATTCCATGTTTAATACTCAAATTTCACATCGGTATGTTGACATGGTATTATACTACAGCTTGAACTCTGCTCTATGTAACACATTCACTTCTTCATATTGCCGTGTTAGTTCTGCATCTCCTCTCCGTTCATTTGTTCTTCTTTGTTTATATGGTTTTTTAAGAATCTTGTCCTAGACTTCTAGTCTTTTCCAACATATCATGTTTAATACCCAAATTTCACAGCGGTAGGTTAACATGGTGTTATATAGCTGCAACTCTATTCTATAGGGCGCTTTTACTTATCCATACAGCTGTGTTAGTTCTCTATCTCTTTTTCGTTCTTTGGTTCTCCATTGTTTATATGGTTTTCTGACAATCCTAGTCATTTTCATGTTTAATACTCAAATTTCACATCGGGATGTTGACATGGTATGTAATATACAGCTTCAACTCTGCTCTATGGAACACATGAACTTCTCCATATAGCTGTGTTAGTTGTGCATCTCGTTTCCATTTTCTTCTTCTTCTTTGTTTATATGGTTTTTTAAGAATCTTCTGTCTCAGACTTCTAATCTTTCCCAACATACCATGTTTAATACCCAAATTTCACATCGGTATGTTGACATGGTATTATACAGCTTCAACTCTACTCTATGGAACATATTCACTTCTCCATATAGCTGTTAGTTCTCCATCGGCTTTCTATTCTTTTGTTTTTCTTTGTTTATATTGCTTTGTAAGAATCTTCTGTCCCAGACTTCTAATCTTTTCCAACATACCATGTTATTACCCAAATTTCACATCGGTATGTTGACATAGTATGTATTATACAGCTTCAACTCTGCTCTATGGAACATATGAACTTCTCCATATAGCTGTGTTAGTTCTGCATCTCCTTTCCGTTCATTTATTCTTCTTTGTTTATATGGTTTTTTAAGAATCTTGTCCTAGACTTCTAGTCTTTTCCAACATATCATGTTTAATACCCAAATTTCACAGCGGTATGTTGGCATGGTATTATACAGCTTCAACTCTGCTGTATGTCACATTCACTTCTCCATATAGCTGTGTTAGTTCTGCATCTCTTTCATTCTTTGGTTCTTCATTGTTTATATGGTTTTCTGGCAATTCTACTATTCCAGACTTTTAATCTTTCAATATACCAAATTTCACATCGGTATGTTCACATGGTGTTATACAGCTCCAATTTTGCTTTATGGCCCACATCATTTTAGTTATTCCATCTCGTTTCTCTTCTGCTCTTCTCTTTTTATTATTTTTGTTAACATCTTCCTCTTTTGGACTTCCAAGTCTGTTTCAGTGTATTTTGTTTAATACCCGAGTTTTATATCTGTATGTCAACATGGTGTTACACTGTTATACAGCATCACCGTTGCTTTATGGGATATACGTCATGTCGTTTCTCTTTTTCTATTCTTTCACTTTATGTATGTTCTGCTAACATATGTCGACACAGTGATATACAGCTTCAGATTTGCTCTGTGAGGCATAACAGTTTCTTCATTAGTTGTTTTAGTTCTTGAACTGTTTTCCATACTTTCTGTATATGGTTTTCTTAATATCCTTTTTCATACTTCCAGTCTATATCAGTGTAGCTGGTTTAACATAAAATTCCTTATCCATATGTCAAAATGGTGTTGTACGGCTTAAACTTTGTTCCATGAACCACATCCACTTCATAGTTTTAGTTCTTTATCTTATTTATATTCTTTGATTCTTCTTTTATTATGTATTTTTCTTCTAGACCTCCAGTCTATATCATTGTACCTTGCTTAACATCAAATTTCACATCCTTATGTCAGTCAATATGGTGTTATACAACTTCAATTTTGCTTTTTTTATTTTAAGTATATCTATCACTACACTCTTTGTCTCAATAAGTTTTGTGGACTATCTTTAATAATTCTGGTTAGTCAAAATTTATCTGCTTTATTCGAGCTTCAAATTGGGGATTCCCCTATTTATATGGCAAACGATGGCAAAACAGATTATTGTTTGTGGATGTGCTGTGGGTTGCAGTTGTATTTTACGTACATACGTCGTCGGTTATACTTACTCGTTCATATTTCTTGCATACATATAACCGCGTTATCGGAGTTTTCGCTTATCTGATGCAGGTGTTGCCCATGTTACTTCGGACTGTACCTGCAAATATGATTTTTTTTCTTTATTTATACATTGATGACCTTGACTCAAATTGTATCTTTTCCAGGGTTACAATAAATAAAGCTAATTTATCACCTTAATTTTTAGGCCGCAGTACGTCTAGCAAAGATGGTAGGATACGTCTCAGCTGGTACCGTAGAATACCTGTACGATACCTCAGGGCACTACTACTTTCTTGAACTGAATCCCCGTCTGCAAGTAGAGCATCCTTGCACAGAAATGGTCTCCGACGTAAACTTACCAGCGGCTCAGTTACAAGTAAGTACAAACCGACTTAAATAAAGAGTTCCACTAAAATACTGCCTTTAGATTGCCATGGGTTTGCCCTTGCACTACATTAAAGACATTCGACTTCTCTATGGGGAATCACCCTGGGGCGACACAGAAATCAACTTCGATCAACCTATCCACAAACCTCAGCCATGGGGACACGTCATTGCAGCTCGTATTACATCTGAGAATCCTGACGAAGGATTCAAACCAAGTTCCGGCACAGTACAAGAACTGAACTTCCGGTCGTCGAAGAACGTATGGGGTTACTTCTCCGTGGCAGCTTCTGGCGGCTTGCACGAGTTTGCTGACTCACAGTTTGGTCACTGCTTCTCCTGGGGTGAAAATCGTGAGCAGGCTCGTGAAAATCTTGTGATAGCTCTGAAGGAATTGTCCATTAGAGGGGATTTCCGTACGACTGTGGAATATCTTATTACGTTGCTAGAAACTAGCAGTTTCCAAGTAAGTTGATTTTAGTGTCACGCTGGAGTGAAAAATTTACGTTTGTTGTGTAAATAGGACAACACAATTGACACTGCCTGGCTGGATCTTTTGATTTCCGAACGAATGCAGGCTGAAAAGCCCGACGTCATGTTGGGTGTTATGTGTGGGGCGTTACATATTGCAGATAAGCGAATCAGTGCAGCTTTTACTGAGTTCCAGAACTCTTTAGAACGTGGACAGATTCAATCGTCTAATACGCTTACTAATGTAGTTGACGTTGAACTTATACATGATGGGTAAGTTGCATAAGATTCAGCCTTTATTAAAGCAGCTCGTTATAAGAAATGTGTCAATTTCAGTAACAAGTACAAAGTGCAAGCTACCAAAAGTGGTCTTAACACGTATTTCCTAGTCATGAATGGTTCCTTTAAAGAGATTGAGGTTCATAGACTGAGTGATGGGGGTAAGTACTGGCTTTACGGTAATTTTTAATGTAATAAAATTGGAAATTTATAGGCATTCTGTTATCTGTGGATAGCGCTTCGTTTACCACCTATATGAAGGAAGAAGTCGACAGGTATCGAATTGTAATTGGCAACCAAACGTGTGTCTTTGAAAAAGAAAACGACCCCACCCTTCTTCGCTCTCCATCGGCTGGAAAACTTATTGGTTTCCTTATGGACGACGGAGGACATGTTTATCGGGGCCAGGCATATGCAGAAATTGAGGTTAGATTTCTTCAAGACGAAAGTATTTCAAAAATTATAAATAATCTTCCCCCCAGGTCATGAAAATGGTTATGACATTAACAGCAGGCGAAGCGGGAAGCATATTTTACGTAAAACGCCCCGGAGCTGTCCTAGATGCAGGTTCGGTCATCGCCACTTTGGAGTTAGACGATGCCTCTTTGGTGACCAAAGCTCAATTATACAAAGGCCCGTTCCCAGAAATCGACGTGTCTGTGCCGATAGTTTCACAAAAACTCAATCACATTCATAATTCGTACAAAGCCGTATTGGAAAATACCCTAGCAGGTTATTGCTTACCCGACCCATACAACGCACCCCGGCTCCGGGAAGTGATCGAGAAATTCATGGCCAGTCTTCGTGACCCCAGCCTGCCGCTTCTGGAGCTGCAAGAGGTCATTGCCTCCATTTCTGGCCGCATCCCCGCAGCTGTGGAGAAGAAAATACGCCGCCTCATGTCCCTTTATGAACGCAACATAACCTCTGTGCTTGCTCAATTTCCTAGTCAGCAGATTGCCAGCGTCATCGACGGGCACGCTGCCAGCATGCAGAAGCGAACCGAACGTGATGGGTTCTTCTTGGCCACGGAAGGCATTGTACAGCTTGTGCAGAGGTACCGAAACGGTATCAGAGGACGCATGAAGGTTGCCGTGCATGATTTGCTGAGGCAGTACTATGATGTGGAAAGCCAGTTTCAACAAGGTAAGTTTCTGTGTGATTAGAGATGGCTTACTGAATAAAACAACCGGCTAAACTGCAGAATCCCTTATAATTTTAGTTAAGGTTACTAGAGAACCACGGTTAATAATAACTAATATTAACAATAGGAGAGGAATTGACCCCAAAATCAGCAGTTTTCCCAAACAACCTTTTCAAACCAAGTCTACAAAATCTAGATAATCACAAAAACTTTGGTCTTTTTTGCTAATATAAATTTCTAACCTTTTGAGCACTCGATTTTCTCCTTATTTCCTTAATCTTCTTGCTTTACTTACCCATTTTATGTGCAGTTTCTTCTTAATTTGCTGCTTATTGTTAATTACAGGCACACAACTTGAGCATATTGCTTTGAATTTGATCTTATCGCTATTATGAATTTCTAATCTCACTTTCACCACTTGATTTTCTCTTCCTTTCCCGGAACTTCTTGCTTTATTCATTTTATGTTTGGTTTCTTATTCTGAATTTGATTATTGTTAATTACACGTACAAAACTTGATAATAATACTTTAAATGTGGTCTTTTTCGCTATTATAAATTCCTAACCCCACTTTGAGCACTTGATTTCTTTATATTTCCCTAAATTTCTTGCTTTACTGATTTTGTGTGCAGTTTCTTCTTAATTTGCTTCTTATTGTTAATTATAATCCCACAGCTTGAGAATTTTGCTTTAAAATTGGTCCTTATTGCTATTATGAATTTCTAACCTCACTTTGACCACTTGACTTACTTTTTAATTTCTCAAAACTTCTTGCTTTACTCATTTTATGTTCAGTTTCTTATTCTGAATTTGATTATTGTTAATTACACGTACAAAACTTGAAAATAATGCTTTAAATGCGGTCTCCTTCGCTATTATCAATTTCTAACCTCACTTTGACCACTTGAGTTTCTCTTTCTTTCCTGAAACTTCTAGCTTTACTCATTTTATGTTCAGTTTCTTAGGGCCAGCGCCCACGGTGCGACTGTTTTGAGACAAAGGTTGTAAACTAGTTTACTCTGCAACCAGTTTACAACTAATATGAAACTTCTGCACGCACACGGATACGACTCACTATGAAACAGTTTCAATCAGTTGGCATAGCAGTGCAATTAATAATTTTTACAATGTTAAATTCTGAATCAGATGAGGAAGACATGATTGATTATTATCGATACCGCAGACAACGCAGGACACAAAGGGAGTACTGGATCCATCCATACATAAGGGGAACTCTGAATTTTAGACTGTTTGTAGCAGCACAGGAACTGTCTCAAACAGATAGAAAGTTTATAGCTTTTTATCGAATGTCTTGATCACCCATTTTGAAATAAATAAAATAACCACGTGGTAAACACCTTTAAAACAGGGCAACTTCTAGCTGCAACGCAACTGCGACCGTGGAACAATGGTCGCGTACAACCGATTTTCACTGATTGTAAACTAGTTTCATTCGAATCGACTCGTGTGCGGTTCCACACTGCTACACGTTGCCGAAGTTACAAAAGAGTTACAAGATCAACTGATTTGTAACCTTTGTCTCAAAACAGTCGCACCGTGGGCGGTGGGCTTTATTCTGAATTAGATTATTGTTAATTACACGTACAAAACCTGAAAATACTTCTTTAAATGCGGTCTCCTTCGCTATTATCAATTTTTAACCTCACTTTGACCACTTGAATTTCTATTTCTTTCCCGCAACTTCTTGCGTTACTCATTTTATGTTTAGTTTCTCATTATGAATTAGATTATTGTTAATTTCACCTACAAAACCTGAAAATAATGCTTTAAATGCAGTCTCTTTCGCAATTATGAATTTCTAACCTCACTTTGACCACTTGGCTTACTTTTTATTTTCTAAAATTTCTTGCTTTACTCATTTTATGTTCAGTTTCTTAATCTGAATTAGATTATTGTTAATTTCACATACAAAACCTGAAAATAATGCTTTAAATGCGGACTCTTTCCCAATTATGAATTTCTAACCTCACTTTGACCACTTGGCTTACTTTTTATTTCCTAAAATTTCTTGCTTTACTCATTTTATGTTCAGTTTCTTAATCTGAATTAGATTATTGTTAATTTCACATACAAAACCTGAAAATAATGCTTTAAATGCGGTCTCTTTCGCAATTATGAATTTCTAACCTCACTTTGACCACTTGGCTTACTTTTTATTTCCTAAAATGTCTTGCTTTACTCATTTTATGTTCAGTTTCTTAATCTGAATTAGATTATTGTTAATTTCACATACAAAACCTAAAAATAATGCTTTAAATGCGGTCTCTTTCACAATTATGAATTTCTAACCTCACTTTGACCACTTGGCTTACTTTTTATTTCCTAAAATTTCTTGCTTTACTCATTTTATGTTCAGTTTCTTAATCTGAATTAGATTATTGTTAATTACACATACAAAACCTGAAAATAATGCTTTAAATGCAGTCTCTTTCGCAATTATGAATTTCTAACCTTACTTTAACTACTTTTCGTATTCAAATTCACTCACCATAATAGTTTCCAATAACTTTCTAATTATATTATAGCTATTTTATTGTGTCTTGTAGTCAATTTTATTGAGTAAAGTAAACATAAATTCTTTTAGGAAGCTACGATAAATCCGTTGCCTCCTTAAGAGAAAAGCACAAGGACGACATGTCATCAGTGATGGCCACAATCTTTTCCCACGCTCACGTGCCGAAGAAGAACATGTTGGTCACCATGCTAATCGACCACCTGTGGTCCAAAGAACCCGGCTTAACTGACGAATTGTCCACTACCCTCAACGAGCTGACTTCTCTAAACCGCAGTGAACATTCCAGGGTAGCTCTGAGGGCTCGGCAGGTACTCATCGCAGCACATCAACCAGCATACGAATTGCGCCACAACCAAATGGAGAGCATCTTCCTTTCTGCAACCGACATGTATGGCTACGAATTCCACCCAGAAAACTTGCAGAAGCTCATTGTGTCGGAAACGTCCATCTTCGATATTTTACACGATTTCTTCTACCATGTGAACAGAGCCGTGTGTCATGCTGCCTTGGAAGTATACGTGCGGAGAGCATACACCAGCTATGACATAACATGCTTGCAGCATCTGGAGCTCAGTTGTGAAGTGCCTCTCGTGCACTTCCAATTCCTCTTGCCCTCGACACATCCCAACAGACTCATGCAGCTCGACATGAGGGAGCAGTCGGAGGATGAAACGCCAAAACCTTATGACAGCTTTCAGAGAACTGGTTGTATCGCAGCGTTTGACAATTTCCAACAGTTCGAGCAGTATGCGGATGAAATTTTCGACTTGGTTGAGGATATAGCCAGTCCGGCGGCTGTATCGGCGAAGGATATGCAGGCTTTGGAAAGCGGCTCCGAGTCTCGTGGTAACAGTACGTCAATCAATGTTAGTTTAAGTGTTGAAGGGAATAGAAAACAAGAGGACGATCGGCAATATGAGCCTATTCACATTCTCCACATTGGAGTGAAAGACAAAGGGGATGTGGATGATTCCACAATGGGCAAGATTTTTGGAAACTTCTGTGCTCGATACAAGGACGAGCTGGAGAAGAGGTGCATTAGGCGAATTACCTTCACGCTTTTGCAAAAGAAGCAGTATCCGAAGTATTTCACCTATCGCAACCGCGACGGATTTAGGGAAGATCGCATTTATAGACATCTGGAACCTGCCTGTGCCTTCCAGTTGGAACTGAACAGAATGAGGACTTATAACCTAGAAGCCCTGCCTACCTCTAATCAAAAAATGCATTTATATCTCGGCAAGGCCAAGGTAATAAAAACAAAAATAACCAAAGTTTAACGTTAAAATCTGTAATTTCATGTAGGTGGCGCCAGGTCAGGAAGTCACGGACTACCGGTTCTTCATTCGTTCCATAATTCGCCATTCTGACCTTATAACTAAAGAGGCCTCGTTTGAGTACCTGCAGAACGAAGGTGAACGGGCGCTTTTGGAGGCTATGGATGAACTGGAAGTTGCCTTTTCTCATCCCCACTCCCGCCGTACTGACTGCAATCACATCTTTTTAAACTTCATACCTTCTGTTATTATGGATCCAGCTAAAGTAAGGATTACATGTAACATGTATACGATCACTTATTGTAAAAATTATCGTACTTTTCAGATTGAAGAAGCTGTGACAAATATGGTAATGCGCTATGGTCCCAGGTTGTGGAAGTTGAGAGTACTGCAAGCCGAACTAAAAATGACCATTCGGTCCTCCCCCAGCTCACAACTGCAGAGCGTTCGCCTCTGCTTGGCCAACGATAGTGGCTATTATTTAGATATCAACATGTATAGTGAGGTTACTGATCCAGATTCTGGAATAGTAAGGGCCTCGAATAACCATTTAAGGATAGCTTTGTAACTCTCTCGTTTTAGGTTCGATTCGAAGCGTTTGGCACGAAACAAGGTCCCATGCACGGGTTACCCATATCTACACCTTACCTGGCCAAGGATTATCTGCAGCAGAAACGGTTCCAAGCACAGTTGAACGGCACCACATACGTCTACGACTATCCAGACATGTTCCGCCAAATGGTCGACCTGCAGTGGAAGCAATATAGTGAGCAGAGATTAGGTACGTTGCAAATAACCAATGCTTCGAACAGAATTATAATTTAAAATTTAGCGGAAGACGTTAAGATACCAGAAAAGCTAATGGACTTCGTGGAGCTCGTATTGGATTCAGAGACGGAGAGTCGGCTCATTGAGCAAAAGCGGGTCCCGGGCGAAAACAACGTCGGCATGGTGGCCTGGCGCCTTAGCTTGTTTACCCCAGAATACCCCGAAGGGCGTGATATTATTATAATCGCCAACGACATTACCTACCTCATCGGTTCGTTCGGGCCACGCGAGGACAAAGTGTTTGGACTTGCAAGTGAAGTTTCTCGTCAACTTAAAATTCCCAGGATATATATTGCTGCGAACAGTGGGGCAAGAATCGGTCTTGCGGAAGAAGTCAAAGCCCTGTTCAAGATTGCGTGGGAGGACGTCAGTGAGCCCGACAGGGGCTTCCGGTACTTGTACCTAACGCCCGAGGATTATGCCAAAGTTAGCACCACAAACTCGGTTCGTGCCGTGCTTATTGACGATGAAGGGGAGTCCCGGTACAAGATCACAGATGTTATCGGTAAGGACGAAGGAATTGGCGTGGAGAACTTGCGATATGCCGGCATGATTGCCGGGGAGACTTCCCAGGCCTATAAGGAAGTCGTTACCATTTCAATGGTAACTTGCAGAGCCATCGGTATTGGTTCCTATTTGGTCCGATTGGGGCAAAGGGTGATACAGATTGAAAATTCCCCGATTATTTTAACTGGTTACACCGCGTTGAACAAGGTTAGTGCTTGTTATCGTACGGTACCAACGGATTGATCTAACTTGTAAATTATAATTGCAGCTGTTGGGAAGAGAAGTGTATGCGTCGAATAACCAACTTGGTGGAGTTCAAATTATGCATAACAATGGTGTTTCACATAAGACTGATCAAACAGATTTAGATGGTATCTATACTATTTTGAAGTGGCTGTCGTATATTCCTAAGGTAAGTTTACTATAATTTTCCCACAAGTCAGCTTTTACCTTGCTCCCTGACTGGCTAATTGTGCTAGTTTATCAGTTTTTTTGTTGCCTTTTATTCCCTGGTGCTGTGGTACCCACAACAAACCAAGAACTGGATAATAGCGAAAGAGACCACATTTCAAGTATTATTATCAAGTTTTGTACGTGTAATTAACAATAATCAAATTCAGAATAAGAAACTGAACATAAAAATGAGTAAAGCAAGAAGTTTTAAGAAATAAAAAGTAAGTCAAGTGGTCAAGGTGAGGTTAGAATTTCATAACAGGGCCAAGGACCAAATTTAAAGCAATATTATCAAGCTGTGGGATTATAATTAACAATAAGCAGCAAATTAAGAAGGAACTGCACACAGAACGAGTAAAGCAAGAAGTTTAGGGAAATTTAAAAATATCAAGTGCTCAAAAGTGGGGTTAGGAATTATAACAGCGAAAAAGACCACATTTAAAGTATTATTATCAAGTTTTGTACGTGTAATTAACAATAATCAAATTCAGAACAGGAAATTGAACATAAAATGAATAAAACAAGAAGTTTCGGGAAAGAAAGAGAAAATCAAGTGGTCAAAGTGAGGTTAGAAATTGATAATAGCGAAGTAGACCACATTTACAGCATTATTTTCAAGTTTTGTACGTGTAATTAACAATAATCTAATTCAGAATTAGAAACTGAACATAAAATGAGTAAAGCAAGAAGTTTAGGGTAAGGAGAAAATCAAGTACCTACTCAAAGTGCGGTCAGAAATTTGTATTAGCGAAAAAGGCCAACGTTTTTGTGACTATCTAGATTTTGTAATCCTTGTTTGAAGAAGTTGTTTTATTCAGTAAGCCATCTTAATCACACAGAAACTTACCTTGTTGAAACTGGCTTTCCACATCATAGTACTTTCAGCAAATCATGCACGGCAGCCTTCATGCGTTCTCTGATACCATTTCGGTACCTTTGTACAAGCTGTACAATGCCTTCCGTGGCCAAGAAGGTACCACCTTTGGAAAACATATTTCAAATGGTTTTTAGAATTGATAGGACGGCTTCTTCTTCTTTATCTAACACATTTATGCCGTTACAGCTTTGGGTAGGTCGTTTCTGAATTTATTGATAGTTCTCTAGCTCACACCATCTTTCCACGGCATAGACCCTTCTTCTCTAGTTCCTAAGAGTTCATCCATCACGAAGCTATACAACAGAGGTAGACATCCTCTGGTCACCAACACATTCATGAGTCTCATGGAGAGGAATGGATATAATTATGCTTTTAAGCATATTTATTATCCATTTGCTGAGAGCATTGTCAATTCCCCTATTATTCAAAACTAGGTGAATAGTTCAAACGAGGTGTTGTTAAAGACACCTTCAATATCCAAAAAGGCTTAGAGTCCGATTGCAGGGCATTTTTTATTGATACAGTGATATCAACCATAGTTTCTAATTCAGCAATGGTACTGGCTCTAGAAAGACAATCCTGGAGTGCTTACTTACTCAAGGTTCTCTATACGAGTCCCAGTTATAATTCCTCGGATTTCTACTCTCCAAGTTAGTTACCGCTGATGTTTCTAAGGTCAAATCTAATGTATCCATGGTCTGAGAGTGTTCACTGTTCAGGAACATGCCATTTTTCTACCATATTCGCCATTGTTGAAGTGGTTAAGGTTATGTCAATAAATTCCATTCCAACAGTAGTTAGGTTAGGTAGTAGGTTCATTGTCTGTGCTGTTTATGTTTAGCAAGTTTAGCTTCCATATGACAGAAATCGTTACAGGACAAAAACTCCCCGGATAAAAAACCCCCGGACTAAAAACCTCCACCATAAAGAATGCACCCGCAAATTATGTGGGCGATTATTATTATTTTTAAACCTCACTGATTACAAACCCCCGGACTAAAAACCCCCCGGATAAAACCTCGGACTGAAATCCTCCACCATAAAGAAAACACCCGCACATTATGTGGGGTTCGTGAGCGATTATTATTATTTGTAAACCCCCCGGATAAAAAACCCCTGACTGAAATCCTCCACCATTAAGAAAACACCCGCAAATTACGTGAGGTTCGTAGGCGATTATTATTATTTTTAAACTCCCGGACTAAAAACCCCCAGATAAAGAACCCCGGACTACAAACTTCCACCATAAAGAAAGCACCCGCAAATTATGTGGGGTTCGTGGGCGATTATTATTATTTGTAAACCCCCCGGATAAAAAACTCCCGGACTGAAATCCTCCACCATAAAGAAAACACCCGCAAATTATGTGGGGTTTGTGGGAAATTATTATTATTTGTAAACCCCCCGGATAAAAAACCCCTGACTGAAATCCCCCACCATAAAGAAAGCACCCGCAAATTATGTGGGGTTTGTGGGCGATTATATTATTTGTACTAACAAGTTATTAATGGTAATTTTCATTCATTACTGGTGCAAGAATGCAGAAAAAAATTAGACCAGTAAAGTGGGGCATTTATTTAATATAATACATATACAAAAAATTTACAACCTAATGTTGTTGCTTATGCCACTTAGAAAGTTTTGCAGATGCATAATCCGCTTGGGGTCGAGATGCACAACGTTGCCTAGTTTTAAAACTTTTAAACGCTAATATTTCAAAAACTATTGGGCTAAGGCTAAATTATAATTTGAACTTGGGGTTCGATTTTTGACATACAATTGCGTGGTGTAAATATTCTCGGAACGTTGTAATACCCCTGTATAATCTTGGCGTACTTGTTTCAGTCGGGTTTGCAAAATTTGGTATGTCGGTCTTTTATTCTTCGAAGAAAGCTAATTATTAATTATCATTCAGTACTCATGCAAGAATGCATTTGCAATTTTTAGAAAGTGGTAATCACATGCCTTCTTTGGACAATTATGATTATCACTGATAACAAAAGCTATAATAATAATAATAATAATCGCTTACTTACCCCACATAATTTGCAGGTGTTTTCTTTATGGTGGGGGATTTTATCTGGGGGCTTTTAGTCCGGGGGTTTTTTGTCCTGGGGTTTTATGTTCGGGGTTTTTTGTCTTGAATTCATGTCAATGACTTCCATTCCAACAGTAGTTAGGTTAGGTAGTAGCTTATATTTATTACTTCTATATTGCTAGTAGGGTCTGGAAACGGGCGAAAACATTACGGCGCCGACAAAGTCTCACTCTGAGTACTACGCGTCTCGTGCGCATGCCTGAGAATTCAAAGCCGCCTTTAGAAGCCCATTTTAAACTTGCCTGTGAGGTTCACTTCCCCACCGCGCGGACGACGCTTTCGCACAACTCACCAATTACGTAGAAGGGTTGGTTGCCTGTCTCACTTACGCTGTAACCTCTCCACTTATAGGCGCTAACAATAGAGAAGTAATAAATATATGGGTAGTAGATTCAGTGTCCTAATTCATTGTCTATCCTGTGTATGCTTAGCAAGTTTAGCTTCCATCTGACAGAAATCGTTACAGGGCAAAAAGCCCCCCACAAAAAACATCTGAAATAAAACCCCCGGACATAAAACCCCCGAACTGTCGGTCTTTTATTCTTCGGAGAAAGCCAATTTAGTTTGGTCTGTCGCCCATTCCCAATTATTAATTATCATTCAGTACTCCTGCAAGTATGCATTTGCAAATTTTAGAAAGTTGTAATCACCTGCCATCTTATTGGTCAATTTTGATTATCACCGATAACAAAAGCTGCAGTACTAATAATAATCGCCTACGGACCCCACATAATTTGCGGGTGTTTTCATTATGGTGGGGTTTTTAGTCTAGTGGGCTTTTTATCTGGGTGCTTTTAGTCCGGGGGTTTTTTATCCGGGGGGTTTTTAGTCCGGGAGTTTTATGTCCGGGGATTTTATGTCCGGAGTTTTTTGTTTGTGGGTTTTTTGCCCTGGATTCATGTCAATGACTTCCATTTCAATAGTAGTTAGGTTAGGTAGTAGTTTCATTGTCTGTCCTGTTTATGCTTAAGAAGTTTAGCTTCCATCACAGAAATCATTACAGGACAAAAAGCCCCCACAAAAAACCTCGGAAATAAAACCCCCGAACTGTCGGTCTTTTATTCTTTGGAGAAAGCCAATTTAGTTTGGTCTGTCGCCCATTCCCAATTATTAATTATCAATTATTATTCAGTACTCATGCCAGAATGCATTTGCAATTTTTAGAAAGTGGTAATTACCTGCCTTTTTATTGGATAATTATGTTGATCACTGATAACAAAAGCGATAATAATAATAATAATAATAATCGCCTATGGACCCCACATAATTTGCGGGTGTTTTCTTTATGGTAGGGGTTTTTATCTGGGGGCTTTTAGTCCGGGGGTTTTTTATCCGCGGAGTTTTTAGTCCGGGGGTTTTTAGTCCGGGGGTTTTATGTCCGGAGTTTTTGTTCGGGGGTTTTTGTCCTGGATTCATGGCAATGACTTCCATTCCAACAGTAATTAGGTTAGGTGGTAGGTTCATTGTCTCTCCTGTTTATGCTTAGCAAGTTTAGCTTCTATCTGACAGAAATTGTTACAGGACAAAAAGCCCCCCTCAAAAAATCTCGGAAATAAAACCCCCGGACATAAAACCCCCGAACTGTCGGTCTTTTATTCTTTGGAGAAAGCCAATTTAGTTTGGTCTGTCGCCCATTCCCAATTATTAATTATCATTCAGTACTCATACAAGTATGCATTTGCAATTTTTAGAAAGTGGTAATCACCTGCCATCTTAATGGACAATTATGATTATCACTGATAACAAAAGCTATAGTACTAATAATAATCGCCTATGGACCCCACATAATTTGCGGGTGTTTTCTTTATGGTGGCGGTTTTTAGTCCCGGGGGTTTTTAGTCCCGGGGGTTTTTAGTCCGGGGGTTTTTTATCCGGAGTTTTTTGTTTGAGTGTTTTTTGTTCTGGATTCGTGTCGATGACTTCTATTCCAACAGTAGTTAGGTTAGGTAGTAGATTCATTGTCTGTCCTGTTTATGTTTAGCAAGTTTTGCTTCCATCTGACAGAAATCCATTACCAACTGCATTTTTATTTCAGGATAAATATTCCCCTGTACCAATAATCAGCTCAGTCGATCCCGTTGATAGAGAGATCGCTTATATGCCAACCAAAGCACCTTATAATCCAGATGGATGCTTGCCGGTCGACTCGGTGTGTATAATTCTATTACACCTTTAAACAGTTTTTAGAATTCAAAAATTTACCAAATCACATTTCAGCTAACGAAAACGTAAACGAATGGGAAAGCGGCTTCTTCGACAAGGATTCCTGGGCCGAAATAATGCAGCCTTGGGCCCAAACCGTAGTGACGGGTCGAGCTCGGCTCGGTGGCATTCCGGTAGGCGTCATCGCTGTGGAGACTAGAACTGTTGAACTGACCCTGCCCGCAGATCCGGCCAACTTCGACTCAGAATCCAAGGTGAGTTCAGTAGCACCAATTTAGTTCAATTTTTTAACAACTGGCACTATTCCAGACGGTATCGCAAGCTGGCCAAGTCTGGTTCCCCGACTCTGCCTACAAAACCGCTCAAGCCATCCAAGACTTCTCCAAGGAGGACCTGCCGCTGTTCATATTTGCTAACTGGAGAGGGTTCAGTGGTGGCATGAAGGACATGTACGAGCAAATCATGAAATTTGGCGCTTATATCGTCGATGGGCTGCGGGAATACAAGCAACCCATCATTATCTACATTCCGCCCAACGGGGAATTGCGTGGAGGGGCTTGGGCTGTTGTTGATCCCACCATTAATTCTCGGTATATGGAGATGTATGCAGATCCTGAGTCCAGGTAAGCGCAGAGCCCTTAGATGTTAGTCCATCACTAATATCTTTTATTCCACAGAGGCGGCGTTTTGGAACCTGAAGGCATTGTGGAAATTAAATTCCGCGAAAAGGATTTGCTCAAGGTAATGCATCGAGTCGACCCTGTTATTCGGGAGCTGGACGAACAAGTCAAACACATAAACCAGAGCCAGCCTCCAGAGCTGGAGCGCAAGTCCAGTATATCCCATCGCGTGGAGGTCAAGAAGCCCCCAGAAGTAGTAGAATTGGAGCAGAAGATCAGTGAAAGGGTTAATCTGCTGATGCCTATGTATCATCAGGTGTCTGTCCATTTTGCTGACCTTCACGATACGCCTGAAAGAATGCACGAAAAGGGTGTAATTCATGTAAGTTTAATTTGAATTTTAAAGGGGTGCAGTTGCTAATTTTTGCAATTTAGGACATAGTGCCGTGGAGAAACGCTAGGAAAACTCTGTATTGGCGGTTAAGGAGACTCTTGCTTCAAGATAGAGTCATTGGTGCCTTATTGGATGTACAACCCAAACTTAGTGTAGGTCAGGCTGAATCTATGTTGAGGAGGTGGTTTATTGAAGACAAGGGCGCCTCTGAGGGATATCGTTGGGATGACAACGCAACTGTAGTACAGTGGCTGGAGCAGCAAGAACATAAAGCACCGGATCAATCCATTATATCCTACAATATTCATTGTGTAAAGAAGGATGCAATTGTTAATCAAATTAAAGAATCATTGGAGGTCAGTATTTGTAACTTACAAATTAAATTTTGCGATTAACTAAAGTCGAAACTTTGAGGTTACAAACTAGTAATTGTAGATTAATAATAACCATAACCTCACTTTTTGTATATGTATACTTTCTCATATATTTTGTTGTGTTTCTATATTATTTCAATTTGTTATTACAGAATTGCCCAGATGTAGCCCTCGATACAGTAGTACAAATCGTTCAGAGGCTCAATGACAATCAGAAAGCTGAAGTCATAAGGACACTGTCACAACTAACGCAGCAGCATCCTGAATAGTAGTATCACCAGCATAGACTCGTACATATTGAAGCAGTTTCTGTGAGGAAGACGAAGGAAATAGCGTGTATATTTATTTATTGGTTTTTCTTCGTTTTTCTTCTCCGGCTCAAAATGAACACTGTTACCTACGCTTAGCTAATGTTACGTTTCCATCGAATTTGTACAGATATAAATTTACGAAGACTGTAAGTCGAGGACATTTTGACAATAGCATTGTGACCTGTTTCACTAGTGAAAGTGCTTCGCTAAGGAGTGGTGCTGGTCAGGTTGTTGAAGTTGGCAGCGTCGAGTGCAACAAGATGCTTTATAAATAGTAAACCACTAAGGATAGCTGTTAGTTTTAAGGAGCAAGGTAAAAACTCTGTCGCCACTGGCACCTAGATTGGTAAAATGTAGTGTATAAAGTTCAAATTCAAACTGTGAGTAAATTATTTTATAAATTGTTGTTAATTTTATTTTTGTGTACAGGGTGATTTGTATCGTTTTATATACTCTAAAATAATTGTTACCAATAAACAGTTTACTTAAAAAGTTGTTATTTAAAGTTGAAGCTTCGTCTAGATTCGCAAAACTTGCGGTATAGCTCCTTATACACTTAAATAGTAAAAATGCATACGCTGCCGTCTGCGATGTTTGGGTCTTTCAGGGCGTTTATTAGCATCAACGATAACAGCATTACCGGTCAGCGGTCACCGATGACTCATATTATTAAGGAACACCGTGTGTATGTGAGTTTTATCAGTAACGTGTGTAGCAGTGCGGAGTTTAGCTACGAATACATTTAAATAATCACAAAAACCTGATGGTTAGGCAACTTAAAGCACTTAAGAGAAATGCAGGTTGCATACTCTTCAAATTTTTGAATTTGCTTAGGTGGCTATTGGAAATATTTTTGAGATTAATAATAAAAGAGAACCACTTCTTGTTTTGAATAAAAAAACAGATTGAGGCTTCATGGCGTCAGCATAAAAAGCCAAGCTAAGAATAGAGTCCTAGCTTAAAAGGATAAACTTTGCAATTGTAAGGTTTTCATTAGTATTAATGATTTTTCAGGCAAATAGGATTGATTCATTGGGCAGTTTCTCACTAGAAAAGCGGTTATTAGTTAACTGGTATGTAAATAAATAGGGTAATCCATGCAAATCTTTATTGAGAGTATCTTTAGTTTAGCTTTTTGGCCTCCCCTCTAATCGTTGCTCTTTAAAAGCAACGAGCCATCATGATAGGGTGGAACAGAATTCTCCAGGGTCGTAGCAAAACTTTATCGAAGGTAATAGCCGAGAATCGTGTTATTAATAAAGTAACCTCACCAGAGAGAACCACTTCATTGGTTTGGCGATGGGGGTCGTTCCAGTTACATAAAGTTCAACGCAATGGGAAAGGCAACGATTGCTGGCACCATGGATTGTTTGTTTTGTATATAGATTAGTCCTAAAAACTTTAGGAATATATAAATGCTGTTCAATTAATTCATATCATAAAATATGTCAAGTTACTATCAAATAAGGGCATAAGCCATATTATCAACAGTCAAAGACTTCATAATAATGTAATAAGACAATTAATTACCTTCTTAGTAGTCAGGTGAAACTATAATTTTATAACGTCAATTTATAGGCGTTTAATGTTATAAAGCAGACACCTATCAAATAATGGGCATTTCTTATACTTTGGAAATGTGAATTGAGTTAAACGTGAAACCCATTAACAACATTGATTAAAACTATAAATAGGTTAAGAAGGTATAAAGAGCTCTTTAGATTTATCTTACCTGAAAGTGGTTGAATGTTAGTAATATATAGAAAACCTACAAAACTATAAGTTGATTAATTGATGAAATCAAAATAATAGTAACTTTAATTCAATACTTCTATATAAAGTGAAATGTGGAAAATGCCATATTAATTCACCATTTATCATGTTAAACTCCCATTTGACAGAAATACGAACTTTGAATTGTAAGATCGAATGTAAAAAGAAAAAATTCACAATTTAAAATGAAATTGTTGGCGCCCAATACTCCTTGTTTAATGAACTGAGACCTTTATGCGAAAGTGAAGTAAACTAAAATCCCACACTTATCATATTCATATCGCAGCCGAGGATTGAGCTAGTCGGAAATGTGTGAGCCTTCTAAGGTAGGTTATAATAGTTGGCACACGTGGTAACGTTATTTCGGAACGTTATATTTCGGTAACGGAAACGAATGTAACGTTACTAGTCAGTAGCAGTATTTCCCATCTCTATACTGTGCACAACAGATTTTGAACAGTTCAGGCGCATATATAACTTCACTGTAGTACATACACCAACCAACAGAAACTTCCAATAGTGTAATATTTCTACAAAGGGCATAAGCACGATGAGTGCATAGTGTATATATTTTGTGCAACTTTGAACAATTGTAACACCTGTATTCTTTTGTAATCACTTTAAACTATTTATAAACTAGCATTAATGGCCTTTTACTCATTGTATAGTGGACTTTTCACTGCTAAAAGACCTAGTTACATTAAAAAAAACATGCAGCACTAGAAGGCACTGAGTTACTTATGACAGACCGAAGTGATTCCTCAGTGCGCCAACTGTCTTCGGCTAGGCCGCATTAGAGTGACATTGTATATGCAACAATAGCTACTTTCGGTCACAAAGTGTGGGATATGACAGAAAAGTCTTAATGTGCTCTGCAGTGTTGCCTAGTCAACTACAAAGGCTGCATAATTTATAAAGAAGATAAGATTTGCTCTTACAAACACCAAAAAACCTCATTTCTATTTACTCCAAAAGAATTTCTGAGAATATTTCCTGCACATCAGCAGTAAAGGGCAAAAGCACATTTCTATAACAGCGAAGTAAATTTTTCAGTTGCGCCTTGAAAGAAAAATATTTAGGCAACTGTAGATGGATCACTTTGTTTTGCATAGAATTTAGAAAGCAGATTACTTCGGTAAGTACCTTATCTGTTAATCTATTACCTGAGACGAAGTTTCTATTTATAACCGAGTTGGTCCAATTACTCCT
>CALNHX010007588.1:0-71950 GCA_940337035.1 Agriotes lineatus
GGATTTACCACATAGAGTAATATCGAAATCGGGATAAGAAATAAAACTTTAAAAAGAGTGAAGTGAGGAAATTTTAAAGAGGGGAGTACTTACTATTTGATATTTGTTGAATGACAAGTAATGTAACGAGAAGGTATTTGTAATAAATTTTGCACTTGAATAATTTGAAGTGACAGACGTACAAGTTGTCATGAAATAAAAGAATGGATTTTCAGGAATAAAAGCAGTCTAGATTATGAGCAAATCCGACCTGTGTTTTTTAGTCAAGAGTAATAGTATATTATACATCAAGGTAGCGAAGCGCAGTATTATAACCTGAGCGCATATTAGATACTGAGCGCGCAGGGCGAAGTATCTAAAGCCCGAAGGTTATAAGAGGATTCGCTACCGTGGTGTATATACTATTTTTTGCACTACCAAACGGCTTAATACCTAAATTCCCAACAAATTTCGAAAATATTTTAACTGTCAACCTGACAATACAGCTCTTTAAAACGTCAAAATTAAAATAGTCATATTTGGTAACTTAGCAATTTATTAGTTACCACGGTGAAAATTGTTTATTTTACTTTCTCTCCCTTGGTAGAGAAAATCAACTTCACGACCTAAAAATAGGCCAATAACGGTGCGTTCTGAGACCTGTAGTGCAAAAAATGTTTTCTACCGGAGCTAGAGATTTAATAATATTGACTATTCAACTCACCCCCTTCAAGTTAACTATTCACCAATCATAATTTAGTATATATGTCATTTGCCACCAATCAGCGTAAAATTGTGCAACAATTCCGCTAGCGGAGTTTTAATGACAATTTTTTTCTCTTCCTGTGACATTTATTTAACTTCCTGTAAAATTAATCAAATATGATATTAGAAATGTCAAATTTGACAAACAATTTATTTTACGTCAACAGATTTTTATTTTCAAAGAGGACGTGATATAATTGATTAATTACTAAGAAATGTCAATTTTGTCCGTTGAATAGTCCTTCAAATGCCGCTTGCAGCCGACGAATTGCATGAATTTTTGTCAAAGTGTTTATTCGTGTTTATTGCTTCAAAATTTATATCGAATCAATAAACACTCATACACTTTGACAAAAATTTTCGGCAATTCGTCAACCGCTCGCGGTATTGTAGGTATATGACTATTCAATTCACCTGTCATCTGTCAAAAAGTGACCAATTAAAAAATCCAGAATTTTGACGTTTCTTGACCAATCAAAAAAATATCAGTGGATATACCTTCCTAGAAGGTATTCAAGTGACTATTTTAAACAAATGTGATTTTTATTAGAAAAAGTCAATATTAGTGCTCTGTTACTATAGAAATTGAGCAGTTTGTTGCTAGATTTACTGAAAACTAATTTGAAAAAGTAGTTTGGTTCATTGAATAGTCTCTCGAATGCCATTCTTAGTCAAAGCTACGTAGATTATTTTTGCGGTAGTACCACTACTCATGTCCATTGCGCTTGCGATTAGGACTCGTGCTATCGCACTCGTCCTGATACCAAAGCGCAGTGGATATTCGTGATACCACTGCAAAAATAGTCGACATAACTTTGACTACTCATGGTATTATAAGTGATAATCTATAATTTATATAAGGGCGAATAAGTTACTTAAATTCCATTTTAGAAGAGAATTGATTGAAAATAAACTAAAGTATAGTAAAACTCAAATGTAATAGCTAAAGTATAATAATTATTGTTATAACATAAAACCATTTACATACATAAAGACCATTATAACATAGTCAATTATAACATAAAAGGCGCCGCAACGTGGAACCAGAATGATATATTTTATCTTACAGTAGCGCCTATTACCATACATTATACAACTGTTTTCAGTGACTAAAATGAAGTTTTATTCACAAGTGAGTTTTCATTATTTATACTACTGCATTGTTGGTAGCACTGTCAAGCTATGTCAAATTCGTAATTTTCAGTTTACGTTTTGCGTCAGTCTGTGTCAAATAACAAAGAAAACCTAACCTACGAACCTCGAATTTGACATAGACTGACAATACACTTCAGTACTGTCAAACGTATATCACAAATCATAGGCGACTAATTATAAATTTATTTCGCGACATACTATTTAGGCACAAGAATTGCTACTGTAAGATAAAACGTCGTATATCACACGTGAGCGAAATGCCCTTATAAGCTCGTGAGAAATAGTATCGCTCGTGCTGGGGCACTCGCGATTCAAAATTCTTACTCGCAAATAGTGATGCATTTCTCTCACTTATAATATAATCTACTATTACATCATTATATTCTCTTCCTAAATATAATTCGTAGTACGCCTAATAATCTATAATTTTTTATGAATAGCAGTTAGTTATAATCGCTATGCAAGAAAATACAATTCGTCCTAAGGACGCTCGTTGTATTTCCAGTTTTGGGACTCTAACTCATAATAGTCATTAAAAAATCATCAATAACAAAGTACTACTTATCATATTACCCCTGACCAGTGTCGGACTGGCCCACCGGGCAACCGGGCAAATGCCCGGTAGGCCAATCCAGTTTGGAGGCCAAAATGTCCACATAATTTTATTTTTCAAATTGTAAAAACAAAAAAAAATGCACAGATGTTTTTACAAAATTAAAAAAAATTCTAAACTTTGTGTCAAAGTATTGTCCCAGTTTTATTTGTGCATGTATGCATCATGCATCTATTATTTCTTAGTAGTCGTGGAATGAACATGATTGTGTGTGTGAGGTTCCCGCAGCGTCAGTCAAAAAATTCCTTGATTCAATTACAGAGAACGCCTATTTAAATGAAAATGGCATAACAATTGAGACTGAATTTCCAGTATTGAGACATAGGAGAATAAAAAAATGCAAAGAGAAACTGTCGGGGATCCTACGAAAGAAAGAGTTTTGAAAAAATTTGAAATGGATTGTTAATCAATTAATGCAAAGCATGGAAGACCGATTCACTAAAAATTAGGAGATTAGTGAACTTTCAGTTTCTTTGATCCGAGTACTTTTCAACGTACTGCTCAACTAAATGGAGAAAATATTCCAGATTTCGCTTTTGTCGTAATTTCAAAGCTAAAAACATCCCACAAGACATCATTAAACAAGAATTGATTAATTTTTCATTTTTTTTTCACTTTACAAAAAAAAACAATCTCAGCCTATGGTGACTGTGACTCAACCAATCACGTCCCCCTGATCAAGACAATAATAGTGATGACAACGAAAATGACACCGAAGAAGATCCAATTTTTCATTTAAATATTTGCATTGGTAAGGGGACAGAGGGTGATTGTGCGGGTTGTGTGAATTGTTGCTCTAAAATTTTACACAAATATAATTTGCACGCCTTTACATATAGTAATTTGTACTTAGCCTACAAATACTTACTGACATTATCATGCACCCAAGCAGCCTGTGAAGGCGTATTTTCTAAAGTGAAAATAATCAAAAATAGGCTAAGAGCTTCTTTATCACAAGAAAGGTTAGAATGTTTTCTAATTTTGAATGTGCAGTGTGATCTACTCCAAAGCTTGAATTTCGACGAAATCATTGACAAGTTGCCAAATAGATCAGTCTCTTGAAAATCAAAATTATTGATGTGATTCATATTGTTAAGTATAATTATTATAATGGAATAGAGTGTAAAAATTCCTATAAGGTCAAAGCTTGTGATCATTATTATTTATATTTTTTCTTTATAATTGTTCCAAACTCCAAGTTTATAAAGAAAATTTTTTGTTATTTGTTTGAATGCCAGTTTATAAGAATAGAATAATTATCTACCTCTTACTTATTTTATTTTTTTGTTACCTTGTTTCATGTTTAAATTTTAAAATTATTAGAATAAATATTTTTTCCTCCATCGTAGTTATTGATTTTGTTGTACTTTCAGGTGCCATTACTGTACTGTGTCATTACTGGTAAGAGGGGTGCGTTTTGGGTCTTCGAGCTCCCTACAATTATAAAAATTTCGCCTGCAGCAGTGCTTTGCCCCCGGACTCCCCTTTAGCCGGGGGGCTGTGCCCCCCCCCCTTCCTCTTATTTTTACATGTGGAGGCCACATGCATTCTTTGCCCGGTAGGCCAAATTTTGCCAGTCCGACGCTGCCCCTGACTATATCTACAGTGTGTCCACGGACTGAGTTCGGATAAGGTGTAAAAGACAAAACATTTTCGACTTAGATGTTAATATTTTAGAAATCTTAGTTATCCTCAAATCAGGATTTTGAGAAAAGTAATCAAATTAATTAATATACATTTTTAAAAAATAGTCAAGAGTAAACTACCTTCATTAAAAGAGATAAAAAAAATATTAAGGTAAGTTGTGTACAATTAAAATTTTCAGTCAAACCGGCCTACTTTGATTTTTGAATTTTTTATGGATTTTTTTATATCAAAATACTTTTTATTGTGGTTGTAGAAGGCACTCTATCTGGTTCAAGAACTAAGATGTTAAAAACACAATGAAATATCTTCTACAGCCACTATAAAAAGTATGTTGGTATAAAAAATCCATAAAAAAATAAAAATCAAAGTAGGCCGATTTGTCTGAAAATTGAGAATCTACCGTTACCCTTAATTCTATTCTTAATACCTTTTTTCTTATCTCTTTTAATAAAGGTAGTTTACTTTTGGTCATTTTTTTAAATCGATTCTAAAAACACCCTCTATATTAATTCATTTGATTGATTTTCTCAAAATCTTGGTTTGAGAACAAGCAGGGGCGATTCCTGGGATATTAACATTTCTTCTTCTTCTTCTTCTTCTTCCTTCTTCTTCTTAGGCATATGCCTGTTTTTTCTTTGATTACTTTGCCTATCTTTACTCTTTGCTTAGGTTGTCGCTCCATCTTTTTCTTGGTCTTCCTACGCTGCGGTTTCCTATTGGCGACTTGTCTCTAGCTATTTTGACTATTCTTTTTTCGTCCATCCTATTTATGTGCTCGTTCCATTCATGCTTTCTTTTTAATGTCCACTCATTGATGTTCTCTACGTTGCATGTCCTCCTTATATTTTCACTCCTCTCCCTGTCCAATAGCGTTTTCCCAACAACTCGACGCAGTACTTTCATCTCGCTTGTTTCTAACATTCTTTTTGTTTTTGAGGTGTCAGGCCTGGTTTCTGCGGTGTATGTCATTATTGGCCTCACTGTGGCTTTATAAATTCTTGATTTCGCTTCAACCCCTATATATTTGTTCTTCCATATTGTGCTGTTGAGACATGCTGCTATCCTTGTTGCATTGTTCACTTGCTGTCTTACTTCCGTCTCGACGTCACCGTAGCCAGATATTTCTACGCCCAAGTACTTGAATTTGGATACTTGTTCAATAATTTTTCCATCGACAGCTAGCTTACATCTTAGAGGCGTTTTGGATGTTGTCATACATTTTGTTTTTGAAGCGGATATCACCATGTTGTGCGATTGAGCTGTTTCATTGAATCGGTGCAGCAGCCTTTGCAGGTCATCTTCAGTTTCCGCAACCAGTACTGCGTCATTGGCATAACACAGAATAGTGATATTACGGTTTCCCATTGTGTATCCTCTCATATTTCGCACCTTCCTTATGATTTTGTCCATAACGATATTGAATAGTAGCGGACTTAATGAGTCTCCTTGGCGAATACCACTTTCTACTGAAATTGGTTGGGTTAATTCTCCATCGACCTTAGCTTGTATTTTGTTTTCTGCGTAGATGTTTTCGATTACTTTAATTATATTATACGGTATGTTCAGCTCGTACAATAGGTGTATTATGTCTTTCAGTTGAATTCGATCGAAAGCTTTTGTCAGATCCACAAAGCACATGTAGGCAGGCCTGTTGTATTCGATGGACTTTTCGGTTATTTGTCTTATAACGAATACGGCGTCTGTACAGGATCTTCCTGTCCTGAATCCCTGCTGTTCGTCTTGCAGAGTTGTGATACTATTTATTTTGTTGGTGATAATTTTAGTTGTTAGTTTCAGGGTTGTGCTTAGAAGATTTATGCCCCTGTAGTTATCTGGTATTTTTTTGTCTCCTTTTTTAAACATGAGAATCGTGGTGCTAATCCGCCACTCGTCTGGTATTCTCTGGAGATCGAAAATTTTATTGATCAAGCTGGTTAGTTGTCTAGTGAGGTGTTTTCCTCCATATTTCAATAACTCATTGGTTATGTTGTCTTGGCCAGGGCTTTTTCTGTTTCTTAAGTGCTGGAGAGCTGCTTGTACCTCTGCTTCTCCTACTACTACATTGTCATTAACTGTTATTTCGGGCGTGTTTTGTTCCAATATACTGTCTTGCTTGCTGTATAGTTCCTTAAGATATTCCATCCAGGTTTCTTTTGTTATATGTTTAGTTTGTATGAGCTCATTAATTTCTTTTCTCTGTGTTCTGACTAGCCTCCATATTTGTTTCTGAAGTCCGTAGAAGTCCTTTTCCATTCTTTTAGAGAATATTTCCCAATGTTCTTCCTTTGTCTGTCTTACCAGTGCTGTCGTTTCATTTCGTACTGTTTTATATTGTTCGTATGACTCTATCGTTCTTGATGCTCGGTACTTTAAGTATGCTTTTTTCTTTTCTTCGCATTTTTGTTTCACTTCTTTATTGAACCAGGGTGTCTTGTTAAACTTTTTGTGTATCTTGTTTGCTGTTCTGGTACCGAGTGCTTCTACGGCTGCTTCTTTAATATTTGTTTTTAGTATTTCCCAACAATTGTTTATATCCCCAATTTCGTTTATCGGGTGTCTGTCAATTTTCTCTTTAAGTCTGTTTTGGTATAGCAATTTTACAGGTTCGTCCCATAGCGACTCTATTCTTATTTTGTGATCTTCTACTCCTGGTACTACAGGTTTTTGTTGTAATTTAGCTTCCAGTTTTATTTTTCCGAGTAGTAGTTTGTGATCACCACCTATATTAGCTGAGTTCAGAGTTCTTATGTCTTGGATTTGGGTAGGGTGCAGCCTGTTGGTTAATATGTAGTCAATTATTGATGTTTGTCCTCGTGTGTTTTCGAATGTGATCTTGTATTGTTCCTTATGATTAAAAAATGTATTGTTTATTCTTAGTTCGGTTAGTGTGCACAGATTAATCAGTAGCTCTCCATTGTCGTTTATGACCTCTTCGTTGAACCTTTGCTTAATTCCCGGTATTATTTCGCTTCCGGTGCGGGCATTGAAGTCTCCTAGCACTAACAGTTTTTCTTCTTGGGGGAGTGATTCAATTATATCTTGGAGTTGGTCATAGAATTCTTCTCGTTCTTGTTTAGGCTTGTTGTCTTCTGGTGCGTACACTGATATTATGTTTAGCTTTTTGTTCTTTGTTCGCATTGTTGCTATTAGAATTCTTGATGATATGTAACGACATTCTTCTATGTTTGCTCTGAATTTATTATGTATTGCTATGGCCACTCCTTCCTTAGCTCTGTCTTGTTTTTCTACTCCGCTATATATTACCAGGTATTCTGGATATTGTTTTTGGCCTTTTCCTTTCTTTTTTGTTTCTTGTAGAGCACATACATCAATTTTGTGATCTTTGAGCTCTTTTAGCGTCTCCTGCTCTCTGGTGTTAAATGATTTAATGTTCCAGGTCGCACAACGTAGTATATTTTTCGTTTTCCATATCTTTATCCTTCTTCTCGCGTGTGTTGTCATCTTTGGATCAGTCCTGTTTTTCCGAGGCTCAGTATCGGTTCTGTGAGCGTTAATGATTTATTTACCTCAGATAGGGTGCTAACCTGGTCTGAAAACCCTCCTCCTTTCTCATCCGGGACTTGGGACCCGGCAACGGCGGAGTTCCTCTAGGATATGCAGACGAAAATCAAACCCCGCAGTTAAATCTCAACCTGGGACAGTAACACCTCCTGTACCTCAATGGATTTGCAGATAACCTTCTCCAATGCAGCAGGGCTCAGCAGATTGACCATGCACTTAAGCGCAGCACACCCTGGGTACACTTGCTGTTACCCGATTGCACCGCAGACATATTCAGCCAATGGGCTTTTTTAATTACACTCTATTCTTCTTAATAACAGATTTATCTGTTTTTGCATAAAACCAACGATCAAAAAAATTTTTATTTGATGAAGCCCCAATTTTTCACAGCTTGTTATTTTTTTATTTATTAATTACCTAGCCACTCACATTTCATATATTTTTATATGTACTACTAAATCTTCTCAGTCCACGCTTTCATTCTAGCTTCGAGGTACCTCGTTTCTTATTTCTTATATTTAATTAGACATTGTTTATATCCTTCATCTGAAAAATTTCCTTGTAATCCTGTACATGCATTATTATAAGCTTTACCTTCTTTCAAACAACTTATAATTCAAAATAAATTTTAACAAATTAATAATATTATTAAGCATTATTGTTAAGGTCATTTCACAGTAAACTATTGCATAATTATCATTAAGGTAGCATGTCAAAGGTGACATCTGATATTGACCTAAAACGCAATCTGTTAACACTTCTACTCAGTTGCAAATTTCTCAAATGCTACCTACTCCGAATTTATCATTGACGTATCATTCATCGTCTTATTAAACAGATTTGTTATTTTATCTAATACTAACATTTTTAACGATTAATCTATAACATAATACTGTTATTATTATTATTTGTATTTATTAATTTTTAAAATAGCTAATAGATTAAACAGAACCGCTTGTGGGCACAATATCATAGCAATATATATTTTTCAGCTTAGTTTTTTTGAGTTGGTGTGGTAATCTGGAGAAGGGATCAATTATGTGAGATTTAGTTAGTTGTTATATGTGTACATAGAACGCCAGCGTGGCTGAGTGGTTAGGGAGCTCAGGATGCGGTGCTATGGTAAGGGGTTCAGTCCCCACATCTGGCAACTGGCGGATGGTCCACCCAGTCGCTTTCAAAATTGGGTATTGAAACCAGAGTTGTGGGAGTAGGGAAAGTCGTAGAATGGCGTAATGCTAACTCCATCACCCAGTATGCCGTTAACAGTGTGCCAAATTGATTGGGTTTAGGAAAGTGATATGTCGGTGAGCCTGTCTCAGGTCATGTTCCTACATGGAATGAAGTGCCCGAACTTTTTACTGTATATGTACATACAATAACTACAAGCTAAGTGAATCTGATTAAGGTATGTGATTACGCTCTGGCGACTGTTCCGGTTCTTCTTGTTCCTCTATAGAGCGGTGTTTCCAGGTTCGAGGTTGGCAAGAGCTCGAAGAGGCTTGCGACCAAGGTGCGGACCCCAGAAAGAGACAAAGAAAAATACCCGAAGGGCTGCTTCGGCATGGAATGGGCTATGGCTATGATAAACACGGGTACAGTTTCATGCAGGATGTGTAGTGCCGGGAGAGCGAGAAGTTCCACCTGGACGAAGCTGCCAGCTGGTGGCCGGTTCGACCGCCTACGCAAGTGCGTAGCGCCCGACGAATGAGGGATTTGAGCTGGGTTTGGTTTTTTAGTGAAGAAGATGTAAGAGTACTCTGGGAGGACTCATGGTTAGATTGCAGCGATTGAACGTCAAAACTTTAAGTGAAGAAGGTTGATTCGATCTTAAAGCTGAGCTACTAAAACTCTAGGCGAACAGGCCAAAGAGCTTGACTGAATTTTGCTGCCGATACTGAGGTTATTTAAACTCCCTGAAGACGTTCTTTGCAACGATCGGCGTCTTGGTGCGGGTTAAGTTTCTATGTTTTATTAAATATAAATCTAAATAATTTTTTATAGACCAGCCAGAATTATTTGATCAGCATCATGTGGTAGCTGATTTAAATCAGTTCATTTTAACCCTGAAAACAAGTGTGCGGGGTAAAGTCTCTTTCCTTTAATTACACGAATCTATTTTTGAACTGATTTGGCTGTCGGGCCTAATTTCTGTAGGCAGTAGGTAGAAGGTTTTGATGTGGGAATCTGAATATCCATTCAACCTGTATTAGTCAGCGCAATTTTTTTATTACCGTGTTACCTTCGTTTTTACTGTTGAGCGGCTGCAGACATCGTGGCATCACTTCAACGGGTAAATTTAGACAGAGACATTTTTGTTCTCCAAATCTGGTGGTTTAACGGTTTGTATAAAAACTGTTGGTCGCAGTCTTATGCAGAGAAGGCGAAGCTGTACCTACAGTGCGCGGCAGCCGTTTTCTCGGAAGCGAACGAATTAATAAGCTTATATCACGTTCATTTGATATATAATATCAAATAGCTAGTATAACAGTCATTATTATGAATTTCAATCCATTTCAACTAGAATTTCAAATTTTTGCCATTTTGGAGAATGTAACAAGCTACCCCACTCTAGCAAATTGTTACAAAAATAAGTAAATTAGTAACTTATGTTTGGGTATGTGCTGGTAATGTAATATTTTTAGTGGCGTAGAATAAAATAAAATTGGTAAATGTAATTTGGGGTCTTACAGAAAATTTTAAACGTTTTTAAGGCTAAGCATTAGGCAATAATTCTTAAACTGAAACGTCTGCAAGGTGACAAGTTTAAAATACAAATTTATAAATTACAAAATTTCTTTGTTTATACTAAGTTGATTATTTGTTAAGAAGTGAATGTCTAAGAACTCATAGCTTCTCCAAAGGGCGATACCTAGAAAAGTATTAACGATCAACCGTAGCTTAAAAATGTTTTTTAATTACAGGTTTTTTAGTCAAACACGTCCTGTTAACAAAATTTTATTAAAAACAGGAATTTGCGTTTTTAATGATCCAATTATTTAGTTGTTAAGGTTAAATCGCTTAGGGACCAATCCACCCCTGTTAGGTTAAACCCCATCAGATTTTTGAGATTAGTTTCAATGTGGCATTTTGCTCTAATTTATTGAACAACATATCAGTGCTTATTTGAGTTTCAATTTTGTAGAGTTTTGGGTGAAAGTAATATATTTAAGCTTCACGGCTTGAATCGGGATCGTATATAAAGATTAGCAATGGAAGTTATTACGATTGCTATTATTTTAAACTTGGAGCTACTTTACTAGTTTTTCTCAATTTTATTCAGATATTATCATGATTTGTTTTGCTTTATTTTACTTGAGTAGCAAATTAACATCTTCAGAAATAATATATCGACATTTTTGAACGTATCTTTTTCCCATTTCGACCATAACATACTGATTTGGTTTCATTTTCTAAGTTGTATGATACACAGACAAAACTTGTATTGTATGTTAACATATTAGTAATTTATTTAACTGTTCGGTAGCTCACGATATGAATAAATTACTAATTTACTAATTCCAAGCTATATGTTAAGAATTTTCTTCTTTTTAAAATTCTTAGTTGCCTAAGTACATAATGTAATCGTCTTCTGCGTACCATCAAGTTGGGTCAATTCACTTGCATTGCTAGAATATTTAATGTGTTGATATGTATACAGGGAGTTTTGAAAATACTGGGACATCATTTAGGGAAATATTCTTCTAAGCAAAGTAAACCGAAATAGATCTTAGTAAAGATATTTGTAAGAAGCTACACAAAAACTTTTATTTTTTGTTCTTCTGCACTATTTCTCGTATCAAGTTCAAATTATTCATAATAGAAGAATCTCCCCCTTTATGTCAAACTGAAGTAGGGTACACATATGTCTAATTTAAACTATATAAAGCGTTAAGAAAGTCAAGGAAACTATAGCGTATCAAGTTTGAATTTGGTACGATAAGTAATTTTTGAGAAAAAATCTTTGTGCTTTCCTCAGAACTTTCCTTGCAAGTAAACGTTGTAGCAGTAAACAGTTTTAGAATAAAAAAACTACGGATAAAAATATCAACACTCCTAATAATACTGAAACAATAAAGGGAAACACTTGCTAATGCGAATTGCATCAACTTTCAAATTAAAAATAGCACTACCGGTGGTGAGATTAGAACTACAGTGCCTGCGAATGCGATTTTAATTCCATCCGTGGATTACATTGCACCATCCGGGGTCTCTTTGATCTGTGAGATGTGCGGCTATATTAAACATAACGCACTTATTGTTGCTCCTTTGTAACTCTTTTTATATTTACCCTGTGTCTGTTGGGTTCCATTTTCGTCAAGTGTAATTCTTGAACTATGGACAAATAACTACTTTTATCTATTGCTAAGTTAAATCAAAATGTATTTTCTTAAGGTGTTCACTTTGTGTATGTTGGGTCCAAAATATGGCATTTGTCTTGACGGGTAAAAATCTGAGCTATGTGCAAAATAAAACTTTCATGTAAGTAATAGTTCTTGAGTTAAAACAAAAATAAGAAGGCTTTTATTTTTTAAGATTTTCACCCTATATATATTTTACCAATTTTTTCAATGTCATGCCAGAAAGGTATATAATCTGCATGCTACATATCGTCTTCTTCCAACAAATAGTTTTTCAGTTATACCGGCAACCGACAGATAGACAGACAGACAAACAGACAAACGGACAGACAGACAGACCGACATACAGAACGATAGAAAGACAAACAGACGGCATAGAAAAAAACTGTTTATCGTCATCTAGGGATCCTGAAACGTGAAGATCTGTAGGAATCTCGAAAAGTGATTTTATCGCGATTACAATACTTCCTTCGTCTTTTATACTACGTACTATTCTTTCACCCTGGTATACTATACAGGATATATATGTACTTTTCACGTTGACATTTTCTAGATTTCTTATGCGACATTCGATGTGGTATTAAATATAATGCAATTTTCTAACCACATAAACCATACAGGTCCATGAGGAATTAACTGATAGAGGTGCATAAGCATCTAATTAAGAAGCGCATATACAATGAAATTAAAAATTAAAAAAAAACAGAGCAACAGCAATGTTACTACTTCGTAATTTCTTCTGCAGTTTAAAACCGTCTTGAAGAAAACACAGCTCTGAAATTTTATACTTGCCATACTTTTTTGGGAGTTTAACGTTTGAACTTAAAGGTAAAGTATGTTATAGATGAAGAAATACTAAATCACATTGAAAGAGAGGGCTAGTTTTTAAGTAAAACTTTTTATGTGATTTAGTTCGAGCTTTAACTAATTTGCGGTTTATTTAAATTGTTTATGCTGTGATTCTTATTTCTAACGTACTGTCGCAGCAGGTGCGCTTTTTTCCTTGCTCGCGGAGCCAGTATGTTTACACTAGCTCTGGCCGCCCTACGTTGGCGAATTTAGACCATTTGCTGTGTCGTTGAGTATTTCTTGCTGGTGTTAATGTGATCTACTGAGGGCGTTTGTTGTGAGACGATGCCCAATGATCCATTGGAACGCCGGAAAGAAACAACTACTTGGTCCTGCATGTAGCTACGGTAATATTCTGTGGAAAGTACTACCATTTCCCGTGGGGGATTCTACAAATCCTCTTGAGGCTTACTGTTGCTTCTTTCAATCGAAATTGTATTGCCATGACAAGTGTCAGCGTCTTCGATTGAGATCAATACGATCTCCTCGAACTTCACATTTTGCCCTTGTAAATTTTGTAACGCCTTTAATGAGCACCATTAAGGCCCATCAAAGCTTTACTTGACATGTTACTTATTGTAATTTGTAACCGTGAGCCATTAGTGTGTATATAAACTAAGATACAAGGGTATTCTAATTTTGGGTGCACCCGATGCTATTAATATTTGATTATTGTTTTACTATGATATGGTTGCGTTTTAACATTTGAATTGCTTAAAGCTAACTCTGCTTATTTATTGATATATTTGTGACTATTATGCATTATGTATTACCTGTAACCTCATTTACTTTATTTGATAATATTGACATGTGTGTTTTACTTACTACAAACTAATTTATGACCTGACAGTTGTTTGCATACATTTAAGATAATTGTTTTGTTTCTATCGATGCATTAAAAACGCATTGGAGTCCGTTTTGTAATGATTTATGATGTTAAACTTTTGTAACGAACCCATGTCGCCTTCACTGTTAGCTGGTCGACCCTCAAATTCGTTTATGTAGTCCCGATCGTTTGAATTTGGGAAAAATTTACTGTAAAACTTTGAAAACAAAAATTGATATCTTAATGGATCAGTTATTATTACACTTGCTGTGTTAGTGAGTAATTGGTATGAATAATTTGCAAAACTATTGTCCTTAGTTGATATTAGAATACATAAAGTATGATAACTGGTCCCATTCTAACAATATCTTGTTTTCGCTTCTGTTATTTAATTATTTATTAATGAAATGTTGTATACCATACATTGTCAATAAATAATAAAAAATATTTATTATTGAAGCTTATTATAATCTATGTAAAACACGTTATCACCCTTGTTTGAAATATTTGAGAGGGCTAGAACTAATATATTGTTATGATACACCATAGGTTGGTCGTAGATAAAATTAAAAATGTATAAAAGAAATTTGGATGTTAGTACAACCCATATTAACTTATTAAAAAAGGTTGCTTATGTTTATAAAAGTTTAATGAATAGATTTGAGTTAAAGAAAATTATTAATGAAATAATAGCTATTGAACGTATACAGGTGGTTTGCATATAAAAAGAATATTTAAGAGACGTTGGTATCAGTAATGACAAATGTGAAATTCTGATAAGGGTAATTGCAGTAGGTAGATATCAAATAAGAATTAGAATATAGGAGGCATTAAGAATGAAGATATGGTAGGTAAGTTTTTTTTTGTTCCAATTATTAGAATGGTGATTCGTTCGTGACAGCTGCATTGCAGAGAGCTGCTTCGAGAGGATCCATTCCGGAAGGTGACAGAGACAGGAGCAGATTTAGGATTGTTTCATTTGCTGGTTGCTGTCAGGGAATTTTGATTTAGTCGTATTGGACGAGGTTTGTACGATAGAGCTGCATTGCGGGAGGCTGCTTGAAGGAGTCGATTGTGGCTAAAGGATAAGTTGCAGTTTTGAACATTTTGGAAGCGCCATATACAAGGTATAGTAATAACTTACCGTATTATATAAAGCCGTAATGTACAAATCTTAGAATTGGACATCTGTCATTAAGATTTGAGAATTACTGTTAACATTTGGTTGACTAGATGTGACATTTAATTTGAATGAATTGTTGAAAATACTTGAAAATCAATTTTCCACAACAAAGTAACTAGAAAATTGAACCTAAACCCCTAAAAGAGTCTCAGGAGCTATCATATTAATAATTTGAAACTTTTGCATATTAAAAGGTACAATTCTATTTAAAATAGAGTAGCTAGTGCAATATTTTCTCTTTTTTTGTCTTCTGAAAGCACTTGTGGTTGCTAAAAACTTTATTCGTATTTCACTGGACTTGACCTGACCTTGATATATATTTACGTCAGCATCCACAACTTGTTATTTTCCTTGCATTATCCACTTCTTCAACAACATCATCAGCTTTTTCATACACGTACTATTGGTATAAACTGAGACCGTCTCCATTTGTCATTTTTTTCAGAGTAACATTCCAGCCTGTCACATTTGCAGTGACCAGTTCACCAAAAGCAATCTGTCTTCTAATGTCTATTATTTCTTCAACAACAGTTTGCAGCTGAGCAATGGAAAATATATTTCTTTTCGTCCACAATTGTAGTTAAAAACTCCGAGCAGTATTAAATGAGATCTGATATCATTTTATAATATACACTAATCAGAATTTTTACTTGCGAACCCATTGTAAACTAAGCAGAATTTTCTACTATTCAAATTCATAGTAATCAGGACTTTGGTGTGTATTGAAAGAACTATATATATTTAATCATTTTAATGGAATACGATAATAAGTAGGAATAGCCTATAAAATAGAGCAGTAAAACTGAAGAGCAATAAGTTACTGTTAATACGTAATGCCTTCGTAATATAACAGCTTTTGCGTATTGGTAAATTACAATGGCGAATGACTGGTTCTAAGCATTAAAAGTAAAAAAGTGCCACCCACATCATTTAGCTTTAAAGTACATCAAGATGGGAATTAAGCTAATGAGCCGGAAATAATGAGAGCATAGAGAGAAACCCTATACTTTTTCAAAGTATAAAAATAAAGCGAAGAAATGACGCGGAGGGAATAAGTTGGTGTCAAGAAGTTTGTTTTATATTGGATGGTGCTGACGAGGGTCGTATCGATGAGACGTTCACAACTCGCAAAGGGCACTAACCTCTTAACAGTTTCAGATTGGAACTGGGAGTTGTATCATGTGGCTGATAAGGGCAAACCAATATCTATTATATGCGCTGCAGGATAACACGCTAACGACGAAGTTTTTACCGGGAATTCTTTTCTGGAATGATCTCTTAGATGTAATGCCCTTTTTAGGTGCCATTTGATATAATTGTCTTCAATAAGGGGTGATATTATGGAACTGCGGTAGCTACGGTTAATGAGTAATTTTATCTTTATGAGTGCATTTAAATATAATTGTCATCATAATCACATGACATATTGTACTTCAAACTTAACATGTTATTACTCAAGTTAGGGAAATATGTACATAATTAAGCGACACCTACACTGAAAAGTCATGATCTCACAGGGTTTGCAATAACCAGTGTTATGTTTGAATTAAAATCTGAAGGAGTTGAGCTAAGAGAAATTTAGATTCAATTATAAAAAATACGTTGACTGTACTATGAAATAAAAGTATAAAGTGTTTGCTCCTATATTATTTTTTAAGAAATGTATTTGTATTTAAAAGCTATCAATTTTTGGCTATAAGTTATTGTGAAATATGTAAATTAATGTAGGTGGAAACATTGTAGTTGTATTAAGAACACAAATTAAAATAAATAGTTGAACATTTTTGCAATTTTAGAGCTAGATTTGTTTTGTCTTTAAGCACGGAACGTTTTAACATTTATCAAAAATACTGAAAATCACTCTGACAAATTAATAAATTTTACCTAAAAACAGTTCTTCGATTTGGAGTCTTCAAGATGAATATTAATTTCCATCCTTGATTTCAGATATTCTCATTAAGTGAAGCAACAGTTGTGCTTTAGACTACTAACTGCGTACCGTTTGCTAATATTTTCCTTGATATTTTAATGATCAAAAGAAAATTTAACGTGGGTAGTAAACACGTCGTACAGTCTAAAGAACGTTAAGAATATGTGATATTGATATGCTCACCGAAGGGATAAAAATAACAAGTAGAATATTTTGTGTCGGTAGGCTGTTGAGAAAAAACATTCAACAGACATTTTGACATAACCCCTGTGTAATGCGGTAGTCAATATTTCATTGGAAACCCAGACGACATGATTGGCATATCTTGAAACGCAATATTTTATTTATGTTGTTACAATCCGTAAAGTTTCCTATTCGTTCCAAGATATAAGCTTACTATGTTAAACAATATATCGTCAATAGAAGGAAACTAAAATAAATGGGTCAAATTGTAAGCATCTCTGACCCATTATACAATATCTAAGATGTAAAAGAAAAAGGTAACTTGATTTTTATTTTATATTCATAATGTAAAAAGATTTTACCTTATAGAATATTCCAATTTTCTAACACCTCACTTTCGCAGAGCAATTTGACATGTGTAAGTATGTATTTCATATTTACAAGAATGAATTGGGTTTATTATAAGGTATGCACTAAAGGATGACGTACACTTTTTATCAATAATTAGAAGAGTTGCTCTCTACAATGTAATAGAGCATTAGATTATAAGTGAAAGAAATAAGTCACTATACGTGAGTGAGACTATCGTTAATACACAAGTGTGGTAATTATCACGACCGTATAATGACATTTCACTTACGTGAGATATACGACGTGTTATCTCACAGTATCGACTTTTGTACATTAAGTGAAGTGTCAGATATGTCAGAATGAAATAGTAGCACTGTATTATCTAGGATTTTAGTGACTTGTGAATAATAACTGCCTTCAGTCACTAAAAACAATTACTTAAAGTACACCAAAAGTGACTACTGTAGTACAAGTAATTTATAAAGCATCGTTCGCTTATACGAATAAAATGATCTCTAGTCACAAATGTCAAAAATTATTTACAAATTGTCGAAAACACAGCACTATCTGCATATAGGGTGACCACCTCTCAGGGTTTCACCCGGAGTCCCAGGGTTTAGACATCGCGTCTCCGGGCTCTGGGTTTTGTAATAATTTCTCCGGATTGCACTAATTTTCTAATAATGTCTAAAATTAACGTCACCGTTAGTTATATCAATGAAAATAAAATATGTTTCATATAATAGCCGCAAATAAGGAGAAATATTTGGAAATTTCATATAATTAGGTACAGAATTTTTGAGTATTCGTTTTATTTTTAATGTTCTTTTATTTGATTCTAGAGGTAATTTACTTTTGTATTTCCCGTTCTTTCGTGATTTCTATCTCTTGAGTCAAGAATGGTTAAATTTTAGTTAAAGTACATTTAAACTTAGGTTAAATTTTCAACCTTTAGGGAGATATGGGGGGGGGGGGGAGCTGAAATTGGATTTTTGTCATTTTACTGAAAATTGGGAAAGGATATTCACATTATTAATGCCTTTATTTTTTTTTCAACTACAAAAAACGTTATTGATATTTCCGCGGTATTTGTGACAAAAAAAAGTATTAATAGAAGTGAAAATTGAATAAAAATAAAAAAACAACAAAAAAACACTAGTTCCTTCGACAGTTAAGTAAAAAAAAGGAAATTGTCTCTTGTAATAGCACCTTTGACATTAGGCGTTCAGACATTTTCTACCAATAGAAGACTTCCTTAAGATTTCTAAAAAACTATTGGTTTTAAGAAAAAAACTAAAACGGGCTAAAACGTTTTCAAGTAAAACAGGTTTTCCAAATCTTTTTACCCAAAATCTTTTACGTTAAGAATTTTTAATAAAAACATTCATACAAGTTGCTAATTTTAATCTCTTAAAACCGTACGGAAAAAATAAAACCATTGCATAAATAAGCCTCCCCTTCCCCCCATTAGTGTTTCCGTAAAGGTTGAGAATTGAAACTATGCTTATATGAACTTTTTTGGCCAATTTGTGACGTACGATATGGGCAAGTATTTGAGTTACACCCTGTATTATATTTGCTAGCCGTTAATAGGAGTGGATATTAATATAGGCTGGAGAAGAAGAAGAAGAAGAATAGTAAGGAATGAAAACGTTGTCTTTATTTGCTTGCTTTTTGTTTTCTATAAACATTCTGTTATTTCTCATTGAAGAAAACCTTTTTTTTACTCACGGATCTCAGGGTTTATATAAATTGAAAGGTGGTCACCCTATCTGCATACCTAATAAATATTTCTCGACACATATCCCTTTACCTGTGGGGAATGCACTTGGAAGAAGTGCGAAGAGAATCTATCCTTTTCTACTGCCCATTGCATTATTTTGTAAAATTCTAGTAAGTATTATAAACAAGTACAGGTTAAATTATTGATTGTGTAAATGTTTAAGACCAAAAAGCGATCTGTAATGTTTCATTTCATGGTTTGATAAAGTACTAAAACGAATTACGAGTTAGGAGAGATTTCACGTTTGTTTTTTCTTATTGAATTATATAAAATTTCAGTAAAATTACTAAAAATAGGTTTGGCATGTCAATATTATTTTATAAAATACGTCATACCTAGAATAAGTGGTTCTCTAACTACTCTACAAAGGCGAATTTAATTGAACCTAAACTAATAGCATGCTTGTATAAAAATGTAACTCTTAAAATATAGGTGATAATTGCAGATATATTAAGTACAACCGTATTGGATACTTCTCCTACCAACCATTTCCAAAACCTTTTTTTTAACAAGTTTTAGGTCGAAATATTAGTGGGTACTTTAGCTTCCTGTTTGCGCATTGCATTATATTGCCTAGAAAATTAAATAAAAAGCAACAAATTATTGAATGTCATAGGAACAGTATCACAAAGTAAATAAACAGCTGGTTTCGTTTTAGTTTTCTGTTTGGTTTGCTGACCTTCAACAAAATATTATGGATAATAGTGACGATAGCTATTTTTACTGTACGCCATCGGATATTTTGAAAACTGCAAATGGTGCTGCGTTAAATCCAAAATAGTATAATTATGACGTTCAATATGATCAGTTTCAACAGTGGTGAGCAACAAAGGTCCTCTTGGTTTAATGAAATTCTCGACAATATATTGTTAATTTTTGAAGTGTAGTACAATGCAATAAAAGGTCGCAAATTTGTTTATATTGTGTTTGAGTTAATTCATTTACCCACTTTAAGTTAGCGAGGTAATGATCATCGAGCGAATAAAGTTCAACTTTACTCTCCACAGGAGTGAGTAAAGCAGTCACCGTTATTTATAGTAGTAGTGGGTCCTAATACGAATTTATCCATGCAAAAAATGTTTGACTCAGAGGCCGCGTAACGGCTAAGTGTGTAATTTTTTAAGGGGTAATATTCCAATGACTTACGTGTGCTATATAGTAATATTTTATTCAGCACCGCAAGTTCAAACACTTTAATATAATGAATAATAATAATTTCTTCAAAATTGAATTTTTAGCCCAATCTTCTTTGATAATATATGTGTTGATATGGTAATGGATTTAACTTCACACTTTTAGTGGGTATTTAAGAGGACAACTTACATTGTTAAGGGCATGTCATTACAGCAATATAAATAGCCACTTGCCTTGTATAAAATCACAACAGAAAAATCGATATTAGTAAGAGGTGTTGAATAAAACATATGAGTATGCAGCATTTACTGCTGACATAAAATTATAACAGTGGTGAATAAGTAATACGTATCAATGTATTCATAGTTAACATGATATTTACAATACCGTAATGTTAATCATTTGTATAATAAATATTAAAGTAGACTTAATTTACAATTTACTAAAATTGGTTTTTTTGAGCAAGACCCAGTTACTTAAAATCATTATACATTGTAATAACAATAAGCTTAAATACAACCCATGCGAAAACGTTGCGTGTTAACAACTCTATTTCAGCAAAGCAAATGCTGACATTTAGGAATTACACAGTCACAAAAAAAATAAGAAACATGGTAAGTGCAAAATATCGAAAGGAAAAGGTTTAATGTAGTTTATATTGTAACCAAGCAATTATATCATGAAGGAGTATAAGATATTGTTTAAAATTTCCTTTAGAAAAATCTGACATTGCAATTTCAGTTTGTGATGCTATTATTTGAATATATGTTACTTACTTTTAAAGAATGTATACAGGTAGGTCGTCTATAAATAATTATTTGTAAATCAAGACACTCAAGCTTAACTTTATATCATGAATGTGAAATTTAGTTGTCGATGCCGTATGGCCGAAACAAACAATGAGCATCAGGAGGAATTGTAATGTCGAGGAAAACATGTCTAACTCTTGTAAGTTATGTTGACGTTTTCTGTCACCCATCTGTCACACTGCCAACTACAAAAAGTCGTGAAACAATGGATTACTTCACTGACGATTTCTGGTTTTTAATGACAATTTCAGAAATCTGTAAAGGGGTTTACACGGAACTTTCCTCGGGTGAATTAGATCAATTTGCAAATAAAAAAATATTATTCTACTAGGATTCGAACTCCGCACTCCGAAACGAATATTGTGAGGTTTCTAGTCCGCCGCTAGAATAACTGAGCCAGGAGCGTTTCTGATCAACTATAAAGACACGATACTATTCTGTCCCATTTATGATGTTTAACCTGTATCTATTAGGTTTCATTTTCGCCAATGATAAAGCCGGGACTATGTGCAATTTGTTACTTTTATCGTTTGCAAATAAAACAAGTGGAATTTGTGACACTAACTATTTTGAATAATCAAAGGCAACTAGGGGTAAAAATATCTTAACGTTCCTAATAATAATGAAACAATAAATCAATTTGCAAATTAAAAAAAAATATGTAGACGGGATTTGATTTCAGCGCCTACGAAAGGAATTTCAAAGGTAAATGAGCATGCCAAACGCATCGCACCCATTGATCTCACTCTGACAATGAGTTGTGCATAATAAACTTTGTTTTGTACAGGGTGGCCAGATAAGAATGCAAAGTGCTGTATCTCGGAAACTATTCGTCATAGACGGTAAATAGCTATTTAAGTAACAAGGCATGTAAGGACCTATTAACATTTGAGGTAGGCAAGTACAAGCCAAGACGAAGTCGCGGCTTGTTGCCTGCCGAAAATGTTAATAGGCGATACATTCCGAGTTATCTTATTATTTTTTTCCCGCTGCTTATCTAAATTTTCCTAGATTGAAAAAATCGTTGGGGGGTCACCTGTCACCAGGATTAGTTTTCGTGAGTCGTGTTACCTGTGAGTGTCACATGTCACATAAACACTTGCAATTTCTAAACAAATCGTCTAAATCTGCATCTTGCTTTGCTAATTTTATTATCCTAGGAACTTAATAATAATATTAAGTTCCGTTTTCAAGAAAAAGCAGCAAACAAATATAATCACCGACTTACACGTTTTGTTACTAAGGCTGTATCACTGACTTACATGATCAGCAGCTGGATTTTTTTTTATACTAAAGTGGCCAAAAGAAGACCGTGGAAAATATTTTCAGATTTCCAAGATGACCCCAGGGGGCGTAACCGCCATCTAAAACCTTTAAAGTGATTTTTCACTGAAATCCACCTTGTAAATGTTAATAAAAATATATGCTTTTTAAAGCTAAGCTTTACTCGATTAATTTTTGTTTAACACTTTTTGACGTATCTATTAAAATAAAGTGGTGGGGGGTAATTCAATGTTTTTTTTAAATAAACAGCTGTAACTCTTAAACGACTGAACGGATTTTAACAAACTTGGTCTCGTTGGAAATAGCATTTATTGTTTCATCAAACACATCTTACCTGTGATATGTCTAATTCTTAGTGATGCCGATAGAGCGCGTTTTTTGATATAATAACAGAAAATTGCAAAATTCTCTAAAAAATTAAACGCAATATGACTTTTTTTATAAAAATGTAGTGAAATGATACCTAAATAGGCTAGTGTAAACCGTATCTCGATATCTTATTCGTAGCCTAAAATATCGAAGAAAGAAAATTTTGTTTTCATATAATTTTAAAAAGACGCTGTTACACCGGTATTTATTGTTATTTATTTGTCTTTTTTTAAGATTCAATAATAAAACTTCATAATTTAATCATTTTTAAATGTACACAATTACCCTGCATTTGTTAGGTCCTATTTTTGTCAAGTGCAAAGCCTAAGCTATGTACAAATTAATACTTGTATCTATTCGTCAGTTAAAGCAAAATAGACGAAGTTTTATTTTTAAAGGTGTTCACTCTGTATACAGAGTGTTTGTAGAAAGCTAGACAGCGCGTAGCTTTGTTGATAATAAAAATATCGAAAAACCTTTCTTTTATTTGCAGTTTCAGTAAATAACCTACAACTTGTAATAAAGCAATTTAAATTATGAACTCCTAGTTTTAAGTAGTGATACAGGACTTGGGGCATGTTTAAATTAAAATTATAAAATTCATTATTTAAAAAAAGTATTTACCTAAAGTAGGACATGACTTACGAAAAATCACTAACAATCGAATAAGAAATGCAGAATAAATTCAACTTGGCTCTAAAAGTTCCTCATGACCGAACTATCGCACTAAACGTACTAAAACAATTGAAAACTATGTTTTTTTTTTAAATGGAACAGTGTGAGTTTCATTAAACAGTTGAAAACTACAATCAACTAGCTTTCCAACGATGTGGCATATTCTCTATTTCGTTTAAAAATAGCTTTTGAAATAACAAAAATATGTACAACATAATTTAAACAATTTATTTTCATTTAAAAACATGGATTTCAATTAGTTTTTGTACGTTTGGTGCAATAATTCGACCAGGAGGAACTTTTAGAGTCAAGTGGAATTTGGTTTACATTTCTTATTCGATAGTTAGTTATTTTTCGGAAGCCATGGTATACTTTAGGTAAATATTTATGCAATTTTTAATAAAATAATAAGTTTGAAAATTTTTGTTGAAGCATGCTATCATAAAGCATTTTTAGCGCTAATTTCAAATATCTAAAAATATACAGAGAGTTCCATTTAAAAAACCTTGTATCACCATCTAATAATAGGAGGCCATGGTTTAAATTGGTTTTCAACAATTTGTAGGTTATTGACTGGCATTGAAAATGAAAAAAGTTTTTGTCGATACCTCTATTATTAACGATTATAGGATATTTAGCGATCTACAAACACCTTGTATATTAGACCGGTTTCATGGCAGGTAGACGTGTAATCCGCATGCAAAATATCGATTTCCTCCAACAAATAGTTTTTGAGATATACTGCCAACAAACATACATACAGACAGACAGACGGAATTGAGAAAACCTGTTTTTTGTCATCCAGTGACCCCGAACCGTGAAGTTCTGAAGGTGATTTTTTCGCGACTCTTTCGTCTTTTAAATGAGAGAAGTAAAAATGTATCTCTTTAGAAATCATGCTAAATGACATGTACTAACCATGCTGTAACGGTTGTTTCCACAGTTGCTTTCATAACGTATGGGTCATAAGTTTTGAGAAAATGCTTAATCATCAAAATAACGAAATTTTATTCAAACGAAAATTAATGGCTAATTTTAGATCTTTTAACAACATGAAAACTAATCTAAATAACAACAAAACACGATTTGTTTACCGGTTTCACGACAACTAGATCAGACATCAAAATCGAGCAGAAATTACAAGCCAACTTTTTCTCAAAACTTATGACCCATAAGTTATATCTAAGACATCCCGAGTAAAACAAACAATGCGTAAACTATAGTACACAAGATCAATTTCAATTAGTGGTAAAATACTGATGGGGCCACAATTATATATAACAGCAATGAGATAACATGAACAAGAAAATAACACATATTGCTTGAGTAAGAAAGAGATAAACATAGTAGCAAATATACGAGTAGGCTTGACATTCACTTTAATTATGACATATGTCAACTAATTATGCCTACTAAAATAATTTTCTTGTATGGTCATCTCTTTCTTACTCAAGCATTCTATTTGATTGTTCATGTTATCTTATTGCTGTTATATATAATTATGGCCCCATCGGTATTAAACCACCGGTCGATTGTTTGGCAAAACATAGGCTTAAAATGTAATATCGTATAATTAAAATTAGTAGTTTCTTGTCTATCAATTCTTAGCTTTGTTATACTTTGTGTCATAATGTTACAAAAATGTAAAAAGCACTGTATAATTGCTCCAGCTGCTCGCCTAGAATTGGTACGCATGTATAGTATTTATTTATATGATATGGATATTACCCTTTCAAAGCGTATGTAAAGAATTCAGGGGTGGAAAATATATAACTCGGACCTGAGAGTAGAACAGGGACACTTTACCCCCACTCCTTTTAATTGATTCGCGGATTCGCGGTTTAATTCGCGGTTTTATTCGCGGATTGACCTAATTAATTTCGCGGATTGACCTAATTAATTTCGCGGTTTGATCTAATTAATTTCGCGGTTTGATCTAATTAATTTACATATGTGCTACTGATTAAATTACATATGTGCTTCCGATTAAGTTACGCGGCGGCCATCTTGGATTTCTGGCGGGAATATTTGAAATTTGAATTTTTTCCGATTTTTTTCTAAGTTTAATTTTTTGAATTTGAATTTCCCGGGGGTGTCGGCCATATTGGTGCGCGCGCACTTCTCACGGCGGTTGTTTTTAATTTTCGCGGAAATATTTGAAATTCAAACTGGTGGATCTATTTCGCTCTTCGAAGCTGCTGTCTCTCTCTTGCATTCACTCGTGGAAATATTTAAATTTAAAAAATCTATTTGCGGCGGACCCGAGTGGGAATCGAACCCTAGTTTTCTGGTTAACAGTCTTAGCACCTTACCGTTGCGCTATCGAGGCGTCTTGGAAATATAGGATTTGAACAAGATGTCATTTCGCAGCTGTGCCGTCACACCGTTCGAGTTGAAACAAACTATTTTTCAAAAATTTATATTATGAGAAAAGGGAATGTTTAACATATTGTGTTTACAGGCAGACACAATTTTTAAAAAAATTATATATGCAACAGCTTTGCTACTAATAATAATTTTATAATTTGCAATATAGTCGTTGTCCCAAGTTTCTGGTTAATTTCCACTCGCGCAGTGGTTAATTTCCATTCGACCGCAGAAAATTTGAAAAGCTATATGAAATAATGACTTTATTTTATAATTAAAACAGCGAAATCCGCGGATAAATCAGCGAACTTATTTTATATAGCGAAATCTGATTAATAAATTTGACCGTTTTTTAAAAACAGGTCGAGACATGTGTTTTGTTCATTTAAACAACCTTGGTGGCGAGGCTCCTTTGTTTGTTGCAGTGAAACGTAACGGTTTGCCCTCCAGCGCTTTCGCGAACCGCTTTCTCCTGCCTAAATCACTACAGGGCGAGCATTGGTTGACAGACGACAGAATGCACGGTTACCGGTCAGCGCAGCCAACGGCTTGGCGCTAAAATCCCTGTGACACAAAATCTAGTGGGATAAGCTTGCCTGGTTAATAAACCACTCTAGTTCGTATGATTTTTGTCGTGTGTATTGTTTGGTTTTAAAGGTTTGAACATTGTACCACTTAGCTGTTCTGACATTATACTTCCATATACATATTATAAATAAATTTTAAATGTTATTTTCGACTAAGTTTTAGCTTCTTATAAATTACAACAGTGCCCTCGCCCATATAAAATAAGACATACGCATTAAATAAATGTTTTTATTGTATAAGAATGGTTGTCCCCCATAAATTTGAATAAAAACAGACAATTTCGTTGAAAAAAATAGCTTTTCATATAGGTAAGAAAGGGGGGTTGCGTTGCTTTCAGATACAGTGTTTCGGCTACTTTTCAGGAATTTTTAAAATATTGCCCATCGAACAGCGGAATAATTCTAGAACGAATCGGAGTTTTTATTTGTATAAAATGGCGGTCCGAACACGACGCTGCACAAAACCTGGATTTATCGAAATTTTAAAATAATATAGCTCTGTAATGAGTCTGTAGGGGGACCTCTTGTCTACACTCATACTTTACGTAAAATAGAAATTTCCTATCTCACTCACTCTTATTGACTGCTGTAACTTTATCTCTGGCACTCGCTCAAAATGTCTGTAGTTTTAATATGATTGAAGGTATCTCGTCATTCCTTCTAAGTATTTAAATATATATTAGACGTGTTTTAAAAAATATATGCATAAACGTTTTGCGATTTTCTAACGATTTGGTTCATATGATTTTGTCGCTTTTAAAATAAATAGACATTATTTTATTTCGTGTTTGAGTTTTATAATTACGCTGTGCCCTTTGTGGCTTGATTATTTTATAAGTAAGCGTCTGAAATTGTGTCATTATATCGCTCAAAACTGCATTTTAGTTTTAAAAATTTTAGTATAAATGACATCAGCCGAAAATAAAAACGCGAATGACCACAAAGTAACATAATTTTGAATAAAAATCACACAATTTCGTTGAAAAATGTTCTGTTTCACTTAAAATTTTACAAAACTGACATCATGTCACTTGAAATTATACAAAAAACGACATTTTTAGCCAATAAGCGATAAAAAATACGACATCCCACATCATTTCACTTAAAAATTATCACGTTTCGTCTTACAAAACGCTTTATAATAAAGAAAATGATGTAAAAACAGTTGTAAGAGTTATTTCTAAGCATAATTTTGCAAATGTTGTACACTTTTTCTCTAACTTGTGGCAGTTTTAGCAAGATTTGAATAAAAAACAGCCATTTCTGCAGCAATTTTAGTAAGATCTGAATAAAAACATGCAATTTCCAAAGCATTTCGTTTAAAATGTTAGAAAATCGACATCATCTCCCATGAAAATTTATAAAAATCGGCATCTTGTCACATTAAATTCTGTAAAAACGACAAAAACAATATTTTTTTCACAACTTTCATTGAAAAATAGTAAAATTTTACGAAAATACGTCTGTGCTGACGACAAATGAAAATAAATTTGAATAGAAACACGCAAAAATTACGAAAAGACGTATGTGTTGACCCCCAAAGTAACAAAAATTTGAATAAAATCACGCAATCATACAGCATCTCACATAAATTTTCGCAAATATTGACATCATGTCACATAAATTATACAAAAACTGTCATCACGTCACTTGAAATTATACAAAAAACGATATTTTATTCAACACACGATGAAAATTGAACAAAAATCACGCAATTACAAGCCATCTCACATAAATTTTCACAAAAATCGACATCATGTTACATAAACTATGCATAATTTTGCAAATGTTTTACACTTTTTATAAAATGCATCGCTCAAAATTAAAAGAAATAGCAATTTCGTTGAAAAAATCTACTACCACAATCATTTCGATAAACAAAATTCAAAAAATCTTATACTTTTGACGGAAATATATGTATGTTGACCACAAATTAACATAATTTTTAAATAAAAACGCGCAATTCGTTGAAAAAAATATTCTGACACCACCAAAACACGCAATTTCATTGAAAAATATATATATGTTGTCCACAAATTAACATAAATTTGAATAAAAACACGTAATTTTGTTGAAAAAAATGTTCTGGCCCCGTCATTTCACTTAAAATTTTACAAAACTGCCATCATAACACTTGAAATTATACAAAATATATGTATGTTTATCACAAATTAACATAAACCTGAATAAAACACACAATTTCGTTGAAAAATTTGCAAATGTTTTACACTTTTTATAAAATGTGTCGCTCAAAATTAAAAGAAATCACAATTTTTAAATTATATCACGCCATTATGAAATCGTAGATTGATTTTTTTTGAAATTTTACACTTTGTAACTGTAAAATAACTTCAAATACTAATATTTTAGCTTTAGATTTTGTAATTATTGCAGATTCGTGAAAAACAAAAGCAGAGTAGAAATAAAAAACACAAACACTTTGTAATAAACAAATATATTGTTCTTATTTCGTATAATACTTGATAATATAAATATAAATGTACAGCAGAATGTCTTATTTCTAAAAATTCGCTAGCAATTTACAAAACTGTAGTTTGAGGTGCACGACATTTCAAATTAAAAAGACTGCAAGTAATAAAATCAGAATTTCATTGTGTAATTTTAAAGTTTAAGGCGCTCCCAATCCATAATTCCATTCGTATTTGATGTTGAGGACCTCTGCCTTAGAGGCGTTTTTCTAACGGCCCTTTTTTGGAGACGTTTCCTTATCGATGTTCTTCTGACTGAACCTTTTTGATGTGGACTTGGATGAGTAGCTGGTGTTTTTAATTTATATTCTAAATCAGACTCGCAGTTATCAGTTTCCATTCCGGTTTTTCCTATAGTACCAGTCGGGGTTGGCTTCTTTTGCTGTTTAGGTTTAGCTAGCAGCACATTAGGAACGTTAAGGTCTTTGATGTAATCAGCAAACTGTAGGCGTCCGGGTGGATTAATAGTTTTTAGAGGCCGCAGAGTGTCGTGAATTAAATCGACTATGTTAGACGAAGGTAAAATTTCACCCTTTATAGTAACGGTACCCTTGTGATCCCAGCTCACATCGCTTGAGGTACTCAAAATGCGTAGGAAAACTTCAGCTTTTTTCTTAAAAGTTTTGGGAAGTGTAGATAAAATAACGGCATTTGATAGGCTGTCACTGGTTGTTTCAATAGGTATTTTGATTGGCTGCCGCGCCTGGTTTGTGAAATGAAGGAATCGTTGTAACACTTGATTGTACTGGATCCATTTATCGTGATCAGTTAATTTGGACTTTAAAACTTTTTGCATTTCGTCATCAAGCTGTGATAATATATTTTTCTCCGCATCATCGCCAGACTTAAGACGTTGGACAAATTCCGGCGATACAATCAACATCTTCCGCTCTTTGTCCATTTTAGTCGAAAAGGAGCTCAGTCGTTTGTTCTGGTAGAGCCGTCGTGAATAAACTAGCTTAAAATCAAGACTTTCATAATAAATATATAAAAAATATGACAGGTACGGGAATCGAATCCAGCAATTTTCGAAACCGGTTTGATATATATTTATTGAAGGACTTGACCATCAGTTGACGTTTTATTAATATTTGTCGTGATTCGTCATCGCTGAAATTTTACAAGAGTCAACCTGTCTGCTATGCGGCGCACGCAATGGTCCCACCTCTTTTATTTTAAAATTTGTAAAACCAGATGTCCAAGCCGATACCGCACTACTCGTTTTAAGTGATTGTGCTCTGTTACCTGGTGCATCTGAAGATGGCTCCCAGACGAATTAATAACTGTCAGGATGCAGCCGTACCTTACAGCAGGACATCAATTGTAGAATCAAGTAAGAAAAAGACAAAACTAAGTAAGAAGATGCAGTTTTCAAATAAAAGCCAACACCGGGAAGCGCTAGCATCACCGCAGATAATAGTTGGTGACGAAGAAACCCTGGGACCATCGTCACAGCTAACCGGACATAGCGAAGATTTGAGTTTGGTCGTGCAGGAGCCCATGCAGCACTGTGACGTAATAACGGACACCCCGCCCGAGGACAACCAGCTCCGTCGTGAGAAGAAGCGGACATTGTGTAATTTTTGTATGCCTCTAAACAATACAATTGCAGAATCATGTAAGAAAAGGACAAAGCCAAGTAATAAAACGCAATTTTCAAATAAAACCCAACATCGGACAACACTACTACCAACACAGATAGAGGTTGTTGACGAAGAGACCCGGGGCCCGTCGCCTGATCAAACAGGTATGCATAGCTGTGACGTAACAACGGACACCCCGACCGAGAACAAACATATCTTCCATGAGAAACGGTTATTGTGTGATTTTTGTATGCCTCTAAACATTAGTTCTAGCAAAGTTGTTCATTTAGGCCTGGATTCTTATAAAAACTTTTCACCTGTGGCAAGAATTCTGAATACCGACGGATTAGGTGTTTCATTCACGGCGGATGCGTTTATTGTTTTTCTGGAGGCTCTACCGGATATGTTTGTGATGGCGAAACAAGGATCTTTTAAATGTGATTTAAGTGAACATACAGTGGAACATGTGACCAGCGACACTTGCAGGATTATTCCAAAGGACCCCGTCAGCAAATTTACACTTTACGTGATGTATGACACGCTGTCAAATTTATTGCCTATGTATGATTTGATGGTAGTTAAAATCAACGACTTGAAACGTGCACAATGTAATTTCGAAAAGTTTGCTGCATCAATAAGGCAGAGGTCCTCAACATCAAATACGAATGGAATTATGGACTGGGAGCGCCTTAAACTTTAAAATTACACAATGAAATTCTGATTTTATTACTTGCAGTCTTTTTAATTTGAAATGTCGTGCACCTCAAACTACAGTTTTGTAAATTGCTAGCGAATTTTTAGAAATAAGACATTCTGCTGTACATTTATATTTATATTATCAAGTATTATACGAAATAAGAACAATATATTTGTTTATTACAAAGTGTTTGTGTTTTTTATTTCTACTCTGCTTTTGTTTTTCACGAATCTGCAATAATTACAAAATCTAAAGCTAAAATATTAGTATTTGAAGTTATTTTACAGTTACAAAGTGTAAAATTTCAAAAAAAATCAATCTACGATTTCATAATGGCGTGATATAATTTAAAAATTGTGATTTCTTTTAATTTTGAGCGACACATTTTATAAAAAGTGTAAAACATTTGCAAATTTTTCAACGAAATTGTGTGTTTTATTCAGGTTTATGTTAATTTGTGATAAACATACATATATTTTGTATAATTTCAAGTGTTATGATGGCAGTTTTGTAAAATTTTAAGTGAAATGACGGGGCCAGAACATTTTTTTCAACAAAATTACGTGTTTTTATTCAAATTTATGTTAATTTGTGGACAACATATATATATTTTTCAATGAAATTGCGTGTTTTGGTGGTGTCAGAATATTTTTTTCAACGAATTGCGCGTTTTTATTTAAAAATTATGTTAATTTGTGGTCAACATACATATATTTCCGTCAAAAGTATAAGATTTTTTGAATTTTGTTTATCGAAATGATTGTGGTAGTAGATTTTTTCAACGAAATTGCTATTTCTTTTAATTTTGAGCGATGCATTTTATAAAAAGTGTAAAACATTTGCAAAATTATGCATAGTTTATGTAACATGATGTCGATTTTTGTGAAAATTTATGTGAGATGGCTTGTAATTGCGTGATTTTTGTTCAATTTTCATCGTGTGTTGAATAAAATATCGTTTTTTGTATAATTTCAAGTGACGTGATGACAGTTTTTGTATAATTTATGTGACATGATGTCAATATTTGCGAAAATTTATGTGAGATGCTGTATGATTGCGTGATTTTATTCAAATTTTTGTTACTTTGGGGGTCAACACATACGTCTTTTCGTAATTTTTGCGTGTTTCTATTCAAATTTATTTTCATTTGTCGTCAGCACAGACGTATTTTCGTAAAATTTTACTATTTTTCAATGAAAGTTGTGAAAAAAATATTGTTTTTGTCGTTTTTACAGAATTTAATGTGACAAGATGCCGATTTTTATAAATTTTCATGGGAGATGATGTCGATTTTCTAACATTTTAAACGAAATGCTTTGGAAATTGCATGTTTTTATTCAGATCTTACTAAAATTGCTGCAGAAATGGCTGTTTTTTATTCAAATCTTGCTAAAACTGCCACAAGTTAGAGAAAAAGTGTACAACATTTGCAAAATTATGCTTAGAAATAACTCTTACAACTGTTTTTACATCATTTTCTTTATTATAAAGCGTTTTGTAAGACGAAACGTGATAATTTTTAAGTGAAATGATGTGGGATGTCGTATTTTTTATCGCTTATTGGCTAAAAATGTCGTTTTTTGTATAATTTCAAGTGACATGATGTCAGTTTTGTAAAATTTTAAGTGAAACAGAACATTTTTCAACGAAATTGTGTGATTTTTATTCAAAATTATGTTACTTTGTGGTCATTCGCGTTTTTATTTTCGGCTGATGTCATTTATACTAAAATTTTTAAAACTAAAATGCAGTTTTGAGCGATATAATGACACAATTTCAGACGCTTACTTATAAAATAATCAAGCCACAAAGGGCACAGCGTAATTATAAAACTCAAACACGAAATAAAATAATGTCTATTTATTTTAAAAGCGACAAAATCATATGAACCAAATCGTTAGAAAATCGCAAAACGTTTATGCATATATTTTTTAAAACACGTCTAATATATATTTAAATACTTAGAAGGAATGACGAGATACCTTCAATCATATTAAAACTACAGACATTTTGAGCGAGTGCCAGAGATAAAGTTACAGCAGTCAATAAGAGTGAGTGAGATAGGAAATTTCTATTTTACGTAAAGTATGAGTGTAGACAAGAGGTCCCCCTACAGACTCATTACAGAGCTATATTATTTTAAAATTTCGATAAATCCAGGTTTTGTGCAGCGTCGTGTTCGGACCGCCATTTTATACAAATAAAAACTCCGATTCGTTCTAGAATTATTCCGCTGTTCGATGGGCAATATTTTAAAAATTCCTGAAAAGTAGCCGAAACACTGTATCTGAAAGCAACGCAACCCCCCTTTCTTACCTATATGAAAAGCTATTTTTTTCAACGAAATTGTCTGTTTTTATTCAAATTTATGGGGGACAACCATTCTTATACAATAAAAACATTTATTTAATGCGTATGTCTTATTTTATATGGGCGAGGGCACTGTTGTAATTTATAAGAAGCTAAAACTTAGTCGAAAATAACATTTAAAATTTATTTATAATATGTATATGGAAGTATAATGTCAGAACAGCTAAGTGGTACAATGTTCAAACCTTTAAAACCAAACAATACACACGACAAAAATCATACGAACTAGAGTGGTTTATTAACCAGGCAAGCTTATCCCACTAGATTTTGTGTCACAGGGATTTTAGCGCCAAGCCGTTGGCTGCGCTGACCGGTAACCGTGCATTCTGTCGTCTGTCAACCAATGCTCGCCCTGTAGTGATTTAGGCAGGAGAAAGCGGTTCGCGAAAGCGCTGGAGGGCAAACCGTTACGTTTCACTGCAACAAACAAAGGAGCCTCGCCACCAAGGTTGTTTAAATGAACAAAACACATGTCTCGACCTGTTTTTAAAAAACGGTCAAATTTATTAATCAGATTTCGCTATATAAAATAAGTTCGCTGATTTATCCGCGGATTTCGCTGTTTTAATTATAAAATAAAGTCATTATTTCATATAGCTTTTCAAATTTTCTGCGGTCGAATGGAAATTAACCACTGCGCGAGTGGAAATTAACCAGAAACTTGGGACAACGACTATATTGCAAATTATAAAATTATTATTAGTAGCAAAGCTGTTGCATATATAATTTTTTTAAAAATTGTGTCTGCCTGTAAACACAATATGTTAAACATTCCCTTTTCTCATAATATAAATTTTTGAAAAATAGTTTGTTTCAACTCGAACGGTGTGACGGCACAGCTGCGAAATGACATCTTGTTCAAATCCTATATTTCCAAGACGCCTCGATAGCGCAACGGTAAGGTGCTAAGACTGTTAACCAGAAAACTAGGGTTCGATTCCCACTCGGGTCCGCCGCAAATAGATTTTTTAAATTTAAATATTTCCACGAGTGAATGCAAGAGAGAGACAGCAGCTTCGAAGAGCGAAATAGATCCACCAGTTTGAATTTCAAATATTTCCGCGAAAATTAAAAACAACCGCCGTGAGAAGTGCGCGCGCACCAATATGGCCGACACCCCCGGGAAATTCAAATTCAAAAAATTAAACTTAGAAAAAAATCGGAAAAAATTCAAATTTCAAATATTCCCGCCAGAAATCCAAGATGGCCGCCGCGTAACTTAATCGGAAGCACATATGTAAATTAATCAGTAGCACATATGTAAATTAATTAGATCAAACCGCGAAATTAATTAGATCAAACCGCGAAATTAATTAGATCAAACCGCGAAATTAATTAGGTCAATCCGCGAAATTAATTAGGTCAATCCGCGAATAAAACCGCGAATTAAACCGCGAATCCGCGAATCAATTAAAAGGAGTGGGGGTAAAGTGTCCCTGTTCTACTCACGTACGATGTTAAACACGTACACAAAAATACAATATTAAAAAGACATACCAATGATCTGATGCCTTTTACAGGACATTATCGATCATCCTCTTCGCCATCGCCTGGCACCACCTCAAATGTGACATAACAATCGAGACTTTAAACAACAATCCTGGACTATACCCCTTACAAAAAGGTAAAGCCCTATTAAAGGAATCCGAATGGACCTTAATAAAAATCCTTGACTACACCCCTTTATTGACTGACTATCAAACTCTTAAAAATAACCTTCTAGCGTCAATTTCACTTTTAGAAAACAAAAACTTTCCAATAGGCTATAGACACTTTGTAGACTTAAAAGACATTTTAGTTAATCATAACAATCAGCTTTTAATTCTCAAACAATATATTAATAAAGCAGATCAGCTGCTATTCCAATTATTTCCCGAAATGCAAAACACCAGACAAAAACGTGGATTAATAGATGGACTTGGCACAGTAATAAAATTCATCACCGGTAACTTAGACCAAGAAGATGGAAAACGATACGAAGAAATAATTTCTAAATTGACTCACAATTCCGAAACCCAAAAGAATGTTTTGTTAGAACAAACTCAGATCCTTAATAACACCGTATCTACAATACACGACCTCTCCGAGAATCAAAAACTATTAAATCGTAACTTAAATAAAATCTTACTAGATAACGTAAAAATTGAACGAATATTAGCCGCAACTTCTACCTATTCAGTGATAAATCAATCAATTCAATCATTACAACTATTTATTAATATCTGGCTTGAATTAGAAAATGCACTAACTTTCGCACAAAAACAACAACTTTATCTTTCCCTCATTGACAATAATGAACTAATCCAATCCCTTAATCAAATAACAAAATCTTTAACCAAACTTCAAAGTAATAATAATAAGGGTTTAGCTCTTCCTTACCCTGGAGAATACGAAAACCTCCATTTGTACGAATCGATTATAACGACAAAAATATACCAGAAAGATAAAATCTTTACGTTCATTTTCGAAATTCCGCTAATTCGAACATTTTCAGGATATCAATTAATTAAATTGATTCCTTTCCCGGCATATAACACGAATAACGAATTTCAAATGATAATCCCTTCCTACAACACTTTACTATTCAATCCTGATTTTAGTGTACCTATCGATATTAATCAATGTCAACAAACTTCAGTAAATAACTACTTCTGTTCTCGAGATAATCATTTTAGTATCCCAAATTCGAAATTGTGTGAAACACAATTGTTGTCCTTTCACGACAATCAAACTTGTCGACCATATATTTTCAATTTAACCGCAAATAAAATTTTGCAGATAGATTCAGCTACGTGGCTTATTAGTTCGCCCATTAAAACAATTTTAGATATTCAATGCAATCAGGTTATTGCAAAGAGAGAAATTACAGGATCAAATTTAATACATCTAACTCCTGACTGTTCAGTTCTAATAGATCACGACGAAATACTGTTCACCATGAAATCTACGTCCACAAAACAGATTATTTTACAATTGCCCAGTATAAGTAAATTGCGAATAGATTAATCAAAACTAATCGATATTTCACAAATTGACCTATCCCCTATTAACACACAAGAGTTAGTCAATAATCAATTAAAACTGACAAACCATAAGGATAAGTTGATAAACAACAATATCCATTTTGTAAATAAACTAAGTTTAATTTCGCTCATTATTATTATATTATTAATCACTATGTTCGTAATCATTATATTATATCTATATTGTAAACGTGACTCTTTCAAATCAAAACTAATAAAACTATTGCGAAAATCGCAGAATGAAGCCATCGTATTAAACGATACTCAAAATTCTTTACTTCAATGTCAAAATATAACTTAAATACAGCTTCACGGTATTTAAGATTCTCAGATGGGAGGAGTTACGTGACTAGAAACGCTTACTAGCTTAGAGATAAGATTAGAACCCGCTAGATCTGTACTCTGTTCCTAGAACTTTATGATAACGCCTGTGGGAACGGAAACTAGCTTGCATTTCTTTAGGATAAGAGTTTTCCTTAGTGTTAAGATGCTTCTTGCATTCAGTTCTGTTTCGACACTCAGGTTAGCCTGTCCTGTATCAAGTGTGTGGAGCAGAGCTCCGACGTCTGTAAAGTAATTAGTGTTCCAAGTATAAATAAATGCTTTTTAAAAACACTAATCGTCGTTAAATAAACTTAACTAGCGTACATACATCAAGTATGGCATAAAGGACTCCTGCACAAGATGCTAGAAGCGAACCTGCTGCTGGGCCTAGTATAGTTAGTCGCATACTACCTGAGACAGCGATCCTTCCGGATCAAACTCAAAGACATCCGCTCAACCCGCAGAAGCTTCACCGCCGGTGTATCCCAGGAGCTCTTGTTATGACCACTTCTGTTCAGCATCTACGTGCGAGACCTACCGAGAACGCCAAACATCAAACTCGCTCTCTACGCCGACGACACTGCAATCTTGGCCTGCTCCTGGAGTCCACAACTCACAACTCGCCACATGCAAGCAGCTATCGACGATCTTGAGAAGTGGTTTAGAACCTGGAGGATCGAGGTCAACACGGAGAAGAGCGCCGCTATCCTCTTCACAAAGACGAGACGACGCCCAGATGAAGACATGAAAATGTTTGACCAGGCAATCTCGTGGAAAGCGCGGACAAAATATCTCGGGGTCATTCTGGATTCAAAGCTAACGTGGTACACAATTCAGCCACGGTAAGCTTATACAGCTTGACAAGTCGATGAAGCAAGCTCAGCATCGAGAACAAACTGAAGATCTTCAAAACCATTCCAACCATGATGTACGCCGCAACCGTTTGGGACTCCGCAGCGAAAACCCACGTACGGAAGCTTCAAATAATCCAGAACAAGGCACTAAAGAATGCAGTCGACGCACACTGGTTCGTTTAGAACATACAGATCCACGATTACCTCAACGAGATCCCGATCCAACAGTTCATAGTGGATGCAGCCACTAAGTTCTACGAGCTACTACAGGCAAACCCAAATCCATTCTTCAGGCAATTGGGGGACTACGACGAAGACGCTTATCACCGACATAAGAGCCAAGATGGTTCTTTTGCCCCAGTGAATACAGGGGCTACTTGCCAAAGCAGCTCACGTAAACTCCAACAACACGAACCAAAACCAGATGAAGGAGGTGAGAGATCCAATTTCAGTACTCTGGTTGGAATGATGTCCATCGTTTATCGTCCAAATGGGTCACAACCGGTGTTTTTATAGCCTGCCTAGACTCAGCAATCTTGGTCAGTGTTGCTATAGCCCGGCTAGAATGGCCAACCCCAGCTGGTGTTTTGATAGCTTAGCCTTACTTCCACACAGCTGAGGTACGCCGGACACTACTCCATGCCATGTGATCGACCCAAGGAAATTCGCCGTACGCTGACCTCATCAATGTCGGGAGAAAGCCACGCGCCTCGCACGGACAAAGGACTACACTATAACTCATTATCTATAACCACATATTCATTAAAAAAGTCCATACCGGGCGGTTGTGGAAATTCAAACGTATGAATAATACGTTGGTGGCACTGTAAGTCTATGTCAAATTCGAGGTTATCAGGTTAGGTTTTTCGTCAGTTTTGACACAGACTGACGCAAAACCTAACCTGCTAACCTCAACTTTGACATAGACTTACAGTGCCACCAACATATTATACATACGTTTGAATTTTCACAGTCCGCTGAGGATCAGTATTTTTGAATAATACGTTGGTGGCACTGTAAGTCTATGTCAAATTCGATGTTATCAGGTTAGGTTTTTCGTCAGTTTTGACACAGACTGACGCAAAACCTAACCTCCTAACCTCGAATTTCCTTTTTTAAATGAAAGCTGCCACCGTGTAGGTTTGCACACAAGTTCTAAATTGAAAATAAATTGATAATTTTTGGAGAACAACCAACATATTGCATCTCTCAAGTGGTTGCAGCCAGAGCTGTCACAAATCAGTGAGATTTAAACCTTTTTTTGATTTAAATACTTGCTTTGATTTAAATACTTTGATTTTAAATCTTTTTTCAGAAAATGATTTTTGGTTTATGATTTAAATCTTTTTGAAAAGTACCTATCTTTGATTTTTACTTAAAAATTAAGATTTAAATCTTTTCAAAAAGATTTAAATCTCTAAAAATATTTAAATCTTTTTGAAAACGATGTAAATCTTTCTAAAATGATTTAAATCTTTTTACATAGCCTGTCTATTCCTTCAAGTTGAAGATTGTTTTGAATTAAGCACTATGTCAGAAATGTCTACTGTAAATTAACCACCGACAGTTTCTCAGGAATTTGAATTACAATTTCTTCAGTATCTGCAGGACCCTTCCAATGTCTTCGGCATATTAAATAAATATGCTATTTTAAAGAACATTTTTATAAAATATAATTGCATTTTACCTTCTTCGGCTCCCGTGGAGCGAATGTTCTCCTTTGCTACTTTTATTGATTCTCCACGTCGGTATGCATTGACCGACCAAAACTTCGAAAATCTTGTTTTGTTTATTCAAAAGCGTATTTTTGTTCTTTATACATATGTTTATACAATACACTATACAGCAACAATATTCGCCATAAACTCGGCTACAATGGTTACATACACCATACAACACTTATACTCATACATTCATACACATACATGCCTTATTATGGCAACTGTTGTTACTGATTACTGCAACATGAAGACTAATCAGTCTGAAATGGACAAACAAAGACAACCCTAGCTAAAATGTTAAATATATTTTTTAGCTAGATTAATAATACTTTTAAGGAAAACTCAATTCAATAATAAAAAAAAATCTGGTGTGATACACTCACACAACTTCCTTTTACAGTGATCTTATAATGAGTCCAAAATTTCATTTTTAATTTTTAAGCATTTGTTAAAAATTTTCAAAAATTACAAATTCTACAAAAACGGTACAAAATCGAGTATTAGTTGAAGAGACAAATTTTCTCTAGAATTTTAAGGTGAATTCAAAAATGTAATAATATACCGGGTGTTTTATTTAAAATAGGAGTTAATAAAAAAATAGAAAAAAAAAACAAAAGAAACCCACTTTAGAAGTATTCAACTGGAAAATCACCTATCTCACATCAATACACATTAAAAATGTAAGAAAAATGTACAGTTTAAAAAAAATCGTTTGAGCCGTTTTTGAAACAATCGAAAAAAACTGAAAAATCACAAGAGTAAACACCTACTTCCGGTTATGCGATTTTCTTCAAAAGCTTGCTGTCTCATCTACATAGTACACAAAACTTATATATGAAGTTTCAACGCCATACCTCTTTTCGTTTTTGAGATATTCTGTTCACAGACCGACGAACAGACACACACACAGACAGACCAATGAAAAAAAATATGTTTTTTGGGATCAGGGGACTCGAAAACGTGAAGATCCGTTGAAAACTCAATTTCGAATTTTTGGGGTGAATCCAATACTTCCTTTATAGTAAAAGGAAGTAATAATGTAAACCCATTTCCCACTTTTTTAAATTTCAACTAAATTTTACTAAAAAGTATTTGTGGGCGGAACAAATTTTAATTAACTTCTTAGGTTGGGTTTTAATGTTTTTTTGTTTATTTCATACTTCACAAGATTGTTAAAACATAGATTTATTGACATCATATATTTATGTTTTCTGTACACATAAATAAAAGTTTGATTGCTGATTTAAATACCTACCAGTATCTACTTTTTGATTAAAATCCACCCTTCTCCAAGGGGGCCCTCGGTAATCGGACCTTCCCCAAGAGGGCCCTCGGGGCTCCACTCCTCTCCAAGGGTGCCCTCGGGGCTGCGCCCCTTTCCAAGGGGGCCCTCGGGGCCCGCCCCTCTCCAAGGCGGCCCTCGGAGCTCCGCCACCCTCCAAGAGGCCCTCGGGGCTGCGTATCTTTCCAAGGGGGCCCTCGGGGCTCCGCTCCTCTCCAAGGAAGGCCTCGGAGCTCCGCCCTCTCCAAGGGGGCCCTCCGGGCTCGGCCCCTCTCCAATCGAGCCGTCGAGGCTCCGCATACAAATCGGTTCAATATAATAAATGTACTTTTAATCTTCACAAATAATAAAGTTTTATAAACTCTTAAAGTACTCCGTGCTTTAAATGGAATGGCGTGTTTTATAGACAACATAAAGCACGCCGCATATGACCCTTGGAAACAGTTTAAAATTACGGCTGTAGAAAAAATTGGTAAAACTGATTCTTTTAAATTATTAGAAAATTTGTTTTCGTTGGGTTTTTCTGTAAACGACTTGTCATTTTGACATTTAAAATTAAATTGTCAGCTTTTCTTTTTTGAACATGAATATTCGTAAAAACGGAATCTTTTAAAATTAAATGTAAAGAAAGCAATTCTGAAGTGTGCAGAGGAACTGTTGGATCTGCAGCCTAACATGCGAAGTTTACGAAAGATTACCTAAAAGTAAAACTCCTTTAATGCCAGATTTTAAATTTCCCACCAATTTTTAGTTCTAAAAAGTTACTAAAACAAATACTGCCAACATATATTTTTTAAAGGAATTCACGTAATGCCAACATAAACCCTAAATTAAATTCTTTGACCTTCAAAATTTTTATATGACTATTTCCCACATCTCTTATTATCCAATGAAAAGCCATGCTTTTTCAAAATTCAACCAATCGTGTGTTTTTATAGTGGCAAAAAATCGAAATTTTCCCTTGGGATTTTGTCAGTTTCTTTTGCCACTTGCATCCACGGCAACCACCAAATATGTTGCTTTAATCAAGGTGGTATTTAAGAAACGTCATTTAAACTGTCATTGCGCATCAGTATAAATGTCAAAATGAACCGATATTTGGGAAATAGTCCACAAAATGTATTTCGGGCTCATGATTTTGCTCGGAAAATGTTTTACTCACGATTTGTTGTTTTTTTGGCAATGCCCCTCGACAAACTAACTTTGACAAATTCCCTCGCCTTCGGCTCGGGAATTTGATCAAGTTAGTTTGTCTTGTGACATTGCCAAAACAAAATACTTTCGTAAAACATTTTTACCAGCAAAAGCATTTGCCCTTAATACATTATTACTGAAAAAAGCGTACTTTAGTATGCACCACAGCAGATATTTCCTGTCTGTGTCAAAACTGACCCAAAACCTAACCTGCTAACCTCAAATTTGACATAGACTTACAATGTCACCAACATATTATTCTTGATCTACCCTCTTTCAATATGGCGGCCATACGTGAAATCGGCTGCTCGGTGCCACCGCATGAGTCGCTTCTGAGTCCGTTAAGTGATTATTCTGTGATCAAGGATTGCCTCAATGTATGGTTGCTAAGACGTTGCTTATTTTTACATGGCTACCATGAAGTTCAGGGAGAAATAATTAGAAAAATCCCTTGGGAGTTACGAGTAGCTTTTCATATTTTGTATCTATGATGAAAATGTACAATATCGTGTTGCTAGTAAATACATTTCTTTTTTCTATAGCAAATGTTAACGTGTGCTTTAATAGTCTCAAAACAAAAGGTTAAGTGTTACTTGAACAGCAAGGGTAGATAAAGTAGCACTTTAACATCAAGGGTAAATAATGTAGATTATATTATAAGTGAGAGAAATGCATCATCATTTTCGAGTGAGAATTTTGAATTGCAAGTGCCCCAGCACGAGCAATACAATTTCTCACGAGCTAATAATGGTATTTCGTTCACGTGTGATATACGTTTTATCTTACAGTAGCAATTCTTGTGCCTAAATAGTTTGCGCAGTCAGAATATGTCGCGAAATAAATTTATAATTAGTCGCCTATGATTTGTGATATACGTTTGACAGTACTGAAGTGTATTGTCAGTCTATGTCAAATTCGAGGTTCGTAGGTTAGGTTTTGTTTGTTATTTGACACAGACTGACGCAAAACTTTACCTGAAAATTACGAATTTTGACATAGCTTGACGGTGCTACCAACAATGCAGTAGTATAAATAATGAAAACTCACTTGTGAATAAAACTTCATGTTAGTCACTGAAAACAGTTGTATAATGTATGGTAATAGGCGCTACTGTGACACAAAGTATAGTAATTTATTATACAAAACGATAAAGTTAAATTTCATCCACGAGTGAATCGTTTAACATCGAGACACTAATGATTCAAGAGTGGATAGTAACTTTATCATTGTGCATAATACAATTTTTTTTCTATAGCTAGAACTTGAACAATTTCAAAAGAAGATAAGGAGTCTATCACATTTTAAGATCTCAGTAGCTAGATTGGGTTGGTTGCTAGGATAATACAAATACACTTCTCCAATAAATTAACGCACCAAAAAAAAGTAGCCAAAAGTTTAAAGTTAATTATTGTCGAAACCACTTATCCGATTTGGACGATTTTTTTTTAATGACACGTCGTCTCTTTCAGGAAGTTAGTGTGCTACTCTATTCGCATAGAAACTTTTTTTTTTATAAATACGGGTGTAACAATTATAACGTGTTTTATCCATAAAATGTATAACACCCTGTGGGGTTCAACAGCTACAATATCAAGTTATAATTCAAAGCAAACTCTAGCCTTATCTTTTTATAACATTTTGTTTTTTTGATTCACTCTTTTATCTTAGTTACTGCAAAAGAAACACAAGTTTATAGCATAACATTTGTTTATGGAGACCTAATTTAACAACAAAAAAAATAAACAAAATGTAAAGAAAAAAGGTAAACGAAAGTCTCAGTAGCGAGTATTTCCGCCTTTGGTCAGAATAACTTCTAACCTTCCTCAAACAGAACTAATGCTTGAGTACATTCTTCGCGAATAAGATTTCGTGTTTCAGTTTGCATACAGAAAAAATTAAAGATTTTTCAAAAAACGTTAAGGACTAACACCGAAAACACACTTCTATCAACTACTGCTTTTTGACAGCTGTATTTACCTTATGACAATTACTGTTTCTTTCTGTTTTTCCATAGCCTGCTACTTCAGTGCATTTAATGCAAATTAAAGTCAATAAAAACATGTTATGCTATAAAATTGTGTTTCTCTTGCAGTAGCTAAGATAAAAGAGTGAATCAAAAAACAAAATGTTATAAAAAGATAAGGCTAGAGTTTGCTTTGAATTATAACTTGATATTGTAGCTGTTGAACCCCACAGGGTGTTATAAATTTTATGGAAAAAACACGTTATAATTGTTACACCCGGTATTTATAAAAAATAAGTTTCTATGCGAATAGAGTAGTACCCAAACGTCCTGCAAGAGACGACGTGTCATTCAAAAAAAAAATCGTCCATATCGGAGAAGTGGTTTCGACAATAATTAACTTTAAACTTTTGGTTACTTTTTTTTGGTGCGTTAATTTATTGGAGAAGTTATTTTTATGTAAAACTTAACAAAAACATAAACAAAGTCTTTAACGATCGGTCTGACAGATGCAAACAAATACGCATCAAACCAATTTGTTTGAATAATTTCAGAGGCATTTTTGTGAAAACTGTCATTTAATTTTTCGGTGCTCCGCACTGTAAAGTGAGGTATAATGTCATGAATAGATGCAGAATTTTTTCTCTTCAAAAAACTTCTAGTTTGCTCTAAAATAATCAGGGAAGCAAATGTTTCCACTTACCTGTGAAAACCTTATAATGCGTAAGCATTTCTACACCCTCTACAGCTTCCTTTCAATTTTGTATCTGCATAACATTTCAGCTTTGTAAACTATAGTTATAACAAAACATCGCTTTTTCTACCTATTCGCATCGCACATCACTGAATTTGTCCAGCCATTTACAAGTGAAATGGTTTTCAACACATTCAAGATCATTAACTAATGAATTTAAGCAACAAAATTACACTATGTACAGAATTCATTTACAATAGTGCAAGTTATTATAATGAAATTAGGTTTATCAAACCTTTGCTGAAGATAGGATTTGGCAGTGCTATAGCATTTGATGGGACATTTACAAGGAAACTAAAAAATAATTATATTATTTATTATGAACGATTATGTCATACAGTTACGAATATCTTAAAACACGAACAAAATGGCTTGTGCAGCCTGGAAACATTAAGAAGTAACTTAAAAATCATACACCTCTAATGCACGTTATAAATTCAGTAAAGTTATCGTTATATACAGATACACCTAACGTCTACGAAACTTCCAAAACATATTCATGACACTATCAACTCTAACATAAAAGCAGCAGTACCATATCCGCGCTAAAGAACTCGTCAATTTACTTCTTCTCCTCAGCTGTAACTTCAGCAGCCTTGTTCTCGGTGGCTGCCTCTTTTACTTCCCCCTCCTTTTTGTCATCTCCATTTTTCTCGCTGTAACGAAACCTTTTAACAAGAAAACAAAGTATTATCGAGGCCAATTCATTGTAAATGTTAATAGAAGCGTCATCGAGATTCAGCTTTTTGTGAAAAATTCCACCTACCTGTCATAACGCTCACCATCCGCATGAGAATCTTCCTCGTCTTCATCGGAACTCTTATTCCCAGACTCTGCCTCTGCAAGAATGTCTCCCAAATCCTTGTTGACGTCGTCAGCCCAGAGTTTATCATCTATAGTTTCTTCATCGTCGCCAGAAGTCTTTCCCTTTTCTTCTCCAGTTTTAGCGGCGTCATCCTTTTTGACAACTTCGTTTTCAGCATTCTTCTGGTCCTCCTTAACCTGCACAACGGCAACGTTTATAGTAAGTTTGCGAAAAATATATTATTTGAAAGTACCTTATTCTTCTCGCGCTCTTTCTCAGCAAGTTCCTTTCTCTGCAAACGCTCAGCACGGTTTGCAAGCTCCTTGTCTTCCTTGTATCGGATGTAACGTTGCATGTGTGTACGCTGCTTGCAATGCTTTGCGACAGTTTTCTCCAATTCATTTTCTTCCACACGCGGTAGGTACATGCGACATAACTCACAGTACTGCACTTCTACTTTACGAATTTGTTCCACGCCAACGTTGATATGCTCCTTGGGTTTGGGAGGGGCACCCTCAGTTTCTTTTTTCTTGGCTTCTTCTTCATCTAGTTGAAATGAAAGAAGTTGTTTTAATGCTACAACTAAGTATTGGAAATTGAAAATTATTCTAAAAGTAAATTTAATTTTTTCAGGAAATACAAAAGTAGGGCAGTTTTTTCCATAATTTCTGACTTTTCAGTTTTGTAAACTCCCAATAACAAATGGGGAAGGCTTCTACTTTGGAACTAAAATATTAGCATTTTAATTCCTGTAGAGAGAAGTTACGCTTTCTTAACGCAGCATATAACTGTAGTCACTGCAGAATTACCGGTAAGAAACATACGGCTCCTTCAGGCAAATAGCAAGACGATATTACATAATCAAATGTTTCCCATTCATTGTTAAGTCGATGTCAATTTATACACACTACTATTGAAGAAAGGGAGCGATGCTTTATGTCTTGGTTGACGCCCAAGTGCAAATATATTGCACAGGGTAACACAAAGACAAGTCCTTGCAATATTGTATAAAGTATGAACACATACCGTCCACATCACCAACGGAATCAATAGTCATGAAGTTTTCCAAATTGTCTTCGTCATTGCCAGATCCTTCCTCTTTGTCTGATTTTTCTCCATTCATATCAACTCGCGATTTGCGCTAAAAAACATTACAAGTAAGCAGAAGGTTCAAATTACTAACAACTTGTCATACTTTAATGTGCTCAATAGAGCAGATGTGAGTTTCATACAGCATCGGGCTCTTGAAAGTAATTCTGCAAACTCGGCAGTACGGCATCAAAAACTTCTTCATACTCTTATGAGAATCTGATGCTTGATGCGTAGCTTTCGGCTGCTTATAATTGAGCTTGCACAAGGGGCAGAAGTTGGTGCGTGGCGCAAGATCTTCAGTAGTCTTCTCCAGCTCCCTCTGTGCATTGCGCTGGGACAGACGCATACGAGCAAGAACAGACTTCTGCTTCATGGCAACATGGCGCATAGCGGCCATGTGTCTAGTGTTGTGCAAATGCAAGCTGTACTTGCTGAAAGTTATGCACTTCGTATTGCAATGCGGGCAGACCAACTTAATAAAGTCCTTTCTACGATTCTTCACTTCGCCATCGCTCTCAGCTACTTTGCCCTCCTCGTCTTTCTTGGGACTCTTCTCTTCCTTCTTCTCCTTGTCTTCGCCATTCTGTTCAGCATCACTCTCGCCTTTTTCAACCTTCTCCTTTGGTTCCTCATCTTCGGATTCCTTTTCCTTCTCGTCGCTTTCTTCCTTTTCTTCGCTTAGCTGTCGTCGTCTTATTGCAGCCCGGCGGAAGATAGCACTATGGAATGAACTTTTGTTATGTTATAGCAGCATGTACTCAGTTAGAATTAAGTGTGAAAGCTACACAAGTGCTCGTTTTAAAAATAGGACATCAAATGTAAATCATTAACAATCTTACCACCTGTTTGTATCTTGTAAAAAATGGCGAGAAAACAAAACAAATCTGTACATTATCATACTGGTATTTTTAAAATCTCAACCATCTACGGTTGAGATCCGATATTCACATTTCTTCTTGTCTTCAACATTTCTCGTACACATTGAAAGTTTGTATGGCATTGGCATGGCAAAAATTTAAGATTAATTTTATATCTAGCCAGCTTGTTCAATCAAAACACTAAACATTCATACTGGTCTACGTATGTTACTACAGGAAGCATTATCAAATAGATATTCAGTAAAGAGCGTTCGTGAGGATTCTATTCTAGGTTGCATTCATTTAAGATTGTAATTAATTCCTCTATATTAACATCTGCTTTCTTCGAGTTTCAATTGTGGGATATCATACCAAAAAATCATCATGTATAGATTTGTTCCCTTTTTCTCCAAAACGTCTAACTTACAGTTCTGGGTTACACATATTCATATTCGCCTTAGTGACAATTGCTGAAGTTGTTAGAAACTCTAAAGGCCGATTTTGTTGGCATAGAAAAGTTGTTATCACTTTGTAAGTAAAACCTATGTCAATGATTACAAAAAGGAGTATAACGCTGCTACTAAATCACTAAAAATTTAAAAATCTGCAAGACAAACTTGTTACAACTTCTGAATAATTTATTAAAAATAATGAACGAGAGTGTACATCTTAAGATTATTGTGAAAAAACGTGAAATAAATTTTATGCTGACCAGGCTCTGTTTCAGAATTACTGAACCCCAAAATTTCTGGTTGTGATTTTAATATTTAACTGTAATACTACTAGGTCATGGCTGACCATGTCATGAATGCCATGACAAAGAGGATTTTATTCCAACCATAGACGTAATTGGCTTATTACTGACTTTTAAAAACTATGGAAATGATTTATTATCAACCTTTACTTTCCAACCGGCTGGAAAGTGAGTAGTCATGTATCACTATTTGCTTAATTCAATTTTGAAGAACTGCCAAATCCATTTTTCCAATTCTTGTTGGTTGTCAATAATAGTAATACACAACTAGTTGAGAAATGTGATGTTTTACTGAATAAATATGGCTCGTTTGAATACGAGCGCTAGCAAGTACAGAAACGGCCATTAGAGTTAAGTAAAACCGTTTTACTATTTTATTGCATATCATGTAGAAATGTGAAATTTTAAATTTATGTAAAAGTGACACTAAATGCTAAAACAACCCAGCTGAACAGAACTCGTTTCTATGTACTGAAGCATAATAAGCAGCGCCAGTTGATGTTATGCATGTATTTAGCAATATTGAAGTGTATTGTTGGTGGCACTGTAAGCCTATGTCATATCCGAGGTTAGCAGGTTAGGTTTTGCGTCAGTCTGTGTTAACGGCGAGTTGTCGGCACACGCGTTTGAAGTGAAATTTTGTTTGTAAATGCCGCGAGTGACCCATCTCTTATACTTGTTCTGTAATCTTTGATGTGGTTGTGAATAATAGTTTATGTAGCAAAGGCATTATGAAAATGTTTATGCAATTTTGAGGGCGACAAGTTTACAAGTCTGAGGGCCTCTGGGCTGAGGGTTTACAAGTCGTCTGAGGGCTATGAACATCAAGTAACGCCGCCAGATAATTTAGTTTTTTTCTTTTGTACTATATAAAAATGTTTTATTTTCTGTCACATATATCTTGTGCCATTTGGATCAATTTTATTTATTAATTTAATCTTTAGCCATTCTAATTTCAAACACACTATATAAATGTGTTTTTTTGTGTCAATTAGAATAATCTCATTTTTAATTTATTTGTGATATTATCTTGTATTTAATTTTAGTTTACGATGATATTGTTAAAAACACGCCTACTTTGTATCTTTTGTTGAAAGAAGATGTCAACTGCTTAATGCTGCCTGTCTTCTAGCAAGAATAATAATAATAATAATAATGTTTTATTTTCCACTTTGAATACGCAAATAACTTGAAAAGTTTGCAGAGCAGTTCATACCACCCTAGGGCGTTATGAACTGCTTAAAATTTTTTTGATACTCAGCCAACAGCCGTTAGGTCAATTATAGGCGTCGCTGTACATTTATGGTGACTTCTAACCCCACTAACGACTGTCATGATGTTATTATGACACCCGGGACCAACCATTTCCGTGACAGTCGTACCACGAGGCACCGATAGAGGCAGCCGTGGAACTCCCATCCAAGTTCTGATCATAAAGAGCGTTGCTTAACTCTACTGATCGAACGTGAACGCTTGTTCAAGCTACACCAACCGGGACCTCGTATCACAAATATAAACAAATAATAGATCAGTGAAAAATAAAGTAATATATGTACATACGTTGGTGGAAGTTTTTATTAGTCTTGCGCCATAGCTCACCTCGGTAATCTATCTTACCCCTTGGCTGTAATGAAACATTTTCCACCTTTGTATGAAATATATGTAATACTACACTTCTCCAATAAATTAACGCACCACCAAAAAGTAGCCAAAAGTTCATAGTAAATTTTTGTCGAAACCACTTATCCGATTTGGAAGATTTTTTTTTTAATGACAAGTTGTACTACTCTATTCGAATAGAAACTTATTTTTTTTATAAATACCGGGTGTAACAATTATAACGTGTTTTTTCCATAAAATTTATAACACCCTGTGGGGTGCAACACTTACAATATCAAGTTATAATTCAAAGCAAACTCTAGCCTATCTTTTATAACATTTTGTTTTTTGATTTACTCTTTTATTTTAGCTACTGCAAGAGAAACACAATTTTATAGCATAACATGTTTTTATTAACTTTAATTTGCATTAAAAGCACTAAAATAGCAGACTATGAAAAAATAGAAAGAAACAACAATTGTGATCAGGTAAAGCTTTCAAAAAGCAGTTGATAGAAGTGTGTTTTCGGTGTTGTCCTTAACGTTTTTTTTTTTTTTGCAAAAGCGTTAATTTTCTCAGTATGCAATATGAAACACGAAATCTTACTTGCGAAGAACGTGCTCAAGCATTAGTTCTGTTTGAGGAAGGTTGAAATTACCAAAGAACTGCTTTTTGACAGCTGTATTTACATGATGACAATTACTGTTTCTTTCTGTTTTTTCATAGCCTGCTACTTTAGTGCTTTTAATGCAAATTGAAGTCAATAAAAACATGTTACGATGTTATAAAATTGTGTTTCTCTTGCAGTAGCTAAAATTAAAGAGTAAATCAAAAAACAAAATGTTATAAAAAGATAAGGCTAGAGTTTGTTTTGAATTATAACTTGATATTGTAACTGTTGAACCCCACAGGGTGTTATAAATTTTTTGAAAAAAACGCATTATAATTGTTATACCTGGTATTTATAAAAAAAAAGTTTCTATGCGAATGGAGTAGTACACTAACTTTATGAAACAGACAACTTGTCATGAAATCCAAATCGTCCAAATCGGATAATGGTTTCGACAAAATGTAACTTTTGGCTACTTTTTGGTAGTGAGTTAATTTATTGGAGAAGTGTATTGACCTTAGTGTTAGAAAACGTGTTCAAGAAATTAATATGGAACAAAAAATAAATAAATGTAGATGGAAAATGTCTTTAACACATTCAAGATTTGCAGATGACACTGCCATATTATCAGATGAAAACGAATTAGAAAGAATGATCAGAGAGTTGCACGTAGAATTCAAAAGGGTGGGCCTTAAAATGAACATGAATAAAAAACAAAGATAATGACGAATGGTAACAAACAATATATGATAAGATGAGCACCCTGTAGAGATAGTAAATGAATACACATATTTAGGTCATCAAATGGAATTGGGAAAGCCAAACCAGACATCAGAAATAACGCGAAGAACAAGGCGGGGCAGCCTTCGGTAAAATGAGTAATATCTTGAAAAACAGAGATGTTCCAATAAACCTAAGAAAGTGTTTCATACCCGCATCCTTCTAGTACTAACATAAGGAATGGAGACAATGACATCGACTAAAAAGTCAGTTGAAAAATTACGAGTTGCACAACATGTTATGGAAAGAAGGACTGAAAGATAAAATTAGAAACATCGAAACAAAACGAAGGTGACACATGTAATCGAAAGAATCACCAAGCTAAAGTGGAGCTGGGCTGGGCACATCGACAGAAAGTCGTTACAGGAATGGCAAATCCGCATAGCACAGTGGCATCCTAGAACAACAAAGAGGAGCGTGGGTAGATCCCAGACAAGGTGGGTAGATGATATAAAACGGATAGCAGGAAACACAGGGATACGAACAACAATCAAGTGAAATGGCGAAAACTAGGGGGAGAGGTCTATGTTCAGGAGTGGACAAGAGACAGCTGAAGATGTAACATACTATCTTACAGTTTTAACTTAAATAAACCAGTGCTATTCCACTGGAACGTGGTCAAACGGTAACTGCTAAGTGGGTACACAGAAATTTGTTTACCACAAGTTTTCAAAAATTTATCACAAAACCAGAAAAAAGAACTTTGTCTCTACATTTTGTATAATGAAACCGCTAGCGCTCACACTGCCAAAATCACCAGTAACTTTCTTGAGCTCTTAGGCATTAATGACATTTGTCTAGTGCCATATTTTCCAGATCCTAGTGACTTTTGGTAGTTTCCAAAAATTAAAACAAAAGAATTTTGCTTCGAATGAAGACATTATTAATGTGGTCATTACTGAAATTTGGAAGCTCCAAAAACCCCAATTTGAGGACTGTTGAAAAATGGCTGTACAAGTCTTAAAATATGTATGGAAATTATATAGCAAAACCACGAAATAATGCGAAGTGTAACAAATAAAGCCAATATTTTTTTGTGTTATTTTTCAACCCAACTTAGCGAATTTTTGTTGTCGCTTCATAGCACTCAAGATGTGGTCAGCCATAGCCTGGCAGTATTAAATCATAAACTCTAAAACAAAGCCCGTTCGATAGAAAATGTATTTCACATTTAAACCACCATTAACGTTGCACACGTTCTTTCATTATTAGCAATGAGTTACGAATGACTGTACAATTCCATACAAATCCATGAATAACATAATAAATATCCACTAAAATCTTTATTCTAACTTTTAAAAATAGTCGACATGGTTATTCAATGACAAGGTTCATTGTTAGCGTTATAAATGCCGTAAAAAACCGAAACTGGTTAAATGAAATTGAGTTGCACATTCTAATGCTCATTACTGTTAATTTCTTCATTCTAACTGCCGGTCTTATAAAGGCCACTAATCTGACGTTAACTTTAATTCGCTGTTAAAATAAACAAAAGCGCACCAAAATTTGTTTACTAATGAATAAAATGTCATAAGTGCCAACGATTTGATGCGATTTTGTCTATTTTAACAGCGAATTAAAGTTAACGTCAGATTAGTGGCCTTTATAAGACCGGCAGTAAGTCTATTACTATATCAGAATAAAACACTTTTGACATTATTACGCAACTTATTAAAAGAACATTTGAATCTGGTTTTAAATTTTCGTTCTGAACAACTTTGCTTTATGTGCACGAGATATTTTAGAATAGTCGACAGTGATTGTAGCATGAAATCGTTAATTCACACATTCATTACATAATTAATAACGGCAAGAATTTAGTGAATATCAAAATATTTTTTTAAATTGTCTTAAAGTCATATTTAACTATATATTAATTTATCTTTTTGTGAACAAAATTGTTTCATTTCCTCTGTATAATACATTAGCATTTCCAAAATTCTACAATATAACGGGTCTTCCATTGAGAGGTTTAATTTTTGTTAAAGTTTGCACAATTTTTTACCTGTTACAGATTGTAGTATTTGACAGCTATCAAGTAAAAACGATATGGTTAATAATAATAAATCAATATTAGCTTGACCAACGCATAGAAATACTAGAACTCGCTACAAACATGGTCAAAATTAAGCACTGACTGTTCTCAAATCAGCACAAGTTACGGTTCGGGAAAAGTTAGTTATGTTAACAACCCAACGTGCTGGGACAGCAACATCCACTGAAAACATCGCTACTACAGTTGAAAGTGTTTATTGCAAAACGGATTGTGCTACCGAAAGATGCTGAAACTGAAGAACTGTACCTAAATGATATTAATGTACAGCAGGACGGAGCTCCATGCCATACAGGCCATGAAACGATAGAGTATATGCACGCATGTTGATATGGTCCCAGGACTTCGCCTGTGCTGGCTGTAGTCCCGGGACTGGAAACCCTAATTACGCAGTCTGTGCCACAATTGTGTGAAAACATTACCATTTGCAAGTGTAGTCAAGCCAGCCATTTGGCTGATCTTGTGTTCCGCATTTAATACCAGTTTGAAATTTAGGTTGAAATAAAAATTAAACCTCTTTAATGGAAAGCCCTTTATAAACGTTTAAAATTAAAGAAACTATTTTGTTAATTACAAATTTATGTTTTCTTGTAGTGAATAAACTACAATGTCTTTAAAGCTGGGCCCACAATTAAGTATAAGCATTTCCAAGTATAACAACTACATTTGCTCAAATTTGTAAAAAACCAGTTTCGTAAAGACAACCCAATTAGTCTTTAATTGGTGCATTTACGTTAGCAGACCAATATGGTACCTTGAAAATCATCTGACAATCAAAATAATGAAATTTCATTTACAAATGGACTTTACCTCATGTTATCTCATTGCTGTTATATCGAGAGATTAAAAAAAAAACTGTTCCTCAGAGGGCTGTGGAAATTCAACGTATGAATAATATGTTGGTGGCACTGTACGTCAATGTCAAATTCGAGGTTAGCAGGTTAGGATTTGCGTCATTTTGTGTCATAACTGACGCAAATCCTAACCTGCTAACCTCGAATTTGACATTGACGTACAGTGTCACCAACATACTATTCATACGTTGAATTTCCACAGCCCGCTGAGGAAGAGTGTTTTTTTGGATCTCTCGATATAACAGCAATGAGATAACATGAACAAGAAGATAACAGGTATTGCTTGAGTAAGAAAGAGATAAACATAGTAGCAAATATACGAGAAGGCTTGATGCTTAATTTAATTATGACATTTGTCAACTAAACATGCCTACTAAAATAATTTTTTCGTATGGCCATCTCTTTCTTACTCGAGCATTCTACCGTGAGATAAAAAACGAAAAATATTCTGAGCAGGCCTTGATATGTGTTATACGTTTGGCAGTACTGAAGTGTATTGTCAGTCTATGCCAAATTCGAGATTTGCAGGTTAAGTTTTACGTCAGTCTGTGCCAAACAACAAACAAAATCTAACCGTTTAATCTCGAATTTGACATAGACTGACAATACACTTCAGTACTGCCAAACGTATAACACATATCAAGGCCTGCTCAGAATATTTTTTTTTAAATCTCATGGTATATAATTATGGCCCCATCCGTATATTATCTGTGAAACGTATCATCTATGAAACGACTTATTATTAAATCTGTAAGTCATTTTTAAAATAAGCAAAGATAATGATGGTTTTATGTACCATAGCAGCCAGGAAAAGCTAAATTAGTTTGATTTAAGGCTTATTTAAAAATAAGTCGTTTCTGTAAAACAAAGTAAAGGAAGATGGTGTGTTACCATGGTACTTATAATCGCGTCCAAAAAAACCGGGATACTTTTTTGACCTAATCCTCGAAATGGGTCGCAATGAACAATTATTCTCGCTTTATCCGTATATCCAATATCTACCGACATTTTTCTGAATTAAATAATGACTTTTGATGACATTTAATTATTAGAATTTCAGTGTCAGCAATTTTTTTCACATTTTGAGCTTAGGTCAAAAAGAAGTGTCCTGTTTTTTTTTGGCAGCGACTGTATGTGACTTGAGTTAATCTCAATCTCCCTAAAAGATGCATTTTTATGTACTTTTCATTGTACTATATGCCATTTATATATTTAAAATTTTTATACTGAAGTAACTTTATATTTTACTTCCTGAAGGTAAGTGTAACTGATGCACAATACTGTGAAAAATAAACTACATATTTTTCAATAAAAATTTCTTTCGAACACAGAAAACATCTCAGATCAAGAAACCTACAAAACAACGAACACCTTGTTCGTCTCAAACTTGCTTATACTTAATTAAAAGCTCAGCGTAACGCCTTTTATATAAATCGGCCCAAAGAGTTTCGGTCAAAAAACCAACCAAAGATGCATTTATAAAATGAACGACCTTTTTTGCACAGTGATATATCACACGTGGAAGAATAGAAGCAAACAATTTCAATCCATGCGATTCTGAAAACATTATACATTAAAAAAAAATGCATATGTGGGTGCAAAATTCTTCAAAGCAGGTCATGTAGTCTCCCCTTCAATATTACAAACAGGGCCCTCAATGAAACTACACACTGTAGAACAATATAGGTCCAGTAAACCCAATCTTATCTCTCTTTCTTATAAAGATCATAGGAATAAGCAGTTCGCTACCTTTGCATCGGCCGATTTACAATAATGACGTAAATATTACCCCTCAATTTGCAATTGCGTATCCAACATCTGAGACAAAACAATCGGTTTCACACAGTGAGTCAAACATACCAGTGGACCAGTGGTGATTCTGCAATAAAATGTTGAATTTACCTCCTCAGTCTAGTCATTTTAAGTCTTCTTGTATAATCAGAAGATATGCGTGTTGGTACACGTCTGCGAATAGTGTAGGAGCTCTCGATGAGGCGTCTGCGGGGCGGTCCTTCTCTTAGTCGTGCCCCTCGTACTCCTCTAGAGCTGATACGCCCACGGTACCCTCCTCTAGGGCTACTGGAGGGCGGGGGACCCGACGGCCTTCGGAAATCATCTCTGCGAGACGTAAAGGACGGCGGCCGCCTATCTCTAGAGAAGCTCCTGTGCTCCGGAAAGCTATTCGACTGGTAGCGGCTGCTTGAACTGCTGAAGCTATCACCTTCGTGACTTCGGCGAGAACTTGGTGCCTGAACAAGATATTAGATTATGTAGAAATGGCACTATGGGACCTTCAGACTTCGTGTCTACGTGGCCCTCAGTGCCTCACTTCTAACTGAAAGAATGTCTTTGATTGGTGATTATTAATTAAGCGTTAACATCGTAAAATCAAAAATCTGGATGCTTGGGATATTCATCCACAACTTAACTGTCGTTCAAGTATTTTGCTATTATAAATGTACTCGGTCTTACTCAACCGTTTATTTTTACTATTCCCACGTTAAATATAGGCAAGGTCTACTACAGTCAAACCAAAGAGTTATCAATGCTACATATCTATAGAACAAGTTATATTTTTTTCGCATTAGGAGTTACATCCCAAGTCTTATGTGCCATTGCTTATACAATTTGGTTGAACGTGTAACTTATATTTTCATTTTGGTCCCCTCAGTGTCGAAAAAGGTTGATGCGGAATATTTATATATTTTTAAAGTGTCCCCCACATCGGCAACATACACAAAATCGGGAATAAAAATTTTTATTTGTGGAAAAATTCTGGAATGCTAGTTTTGCACATATTTCATGCATAAAGTCAACTCCAATTCTTTCTCAGTATTTTAATTTTTTCTGGTCAGATATCGTCAAATCATCAATCAATCAGAATTGGGATCGAATTGTAAATTCTAGGTTGTACTTAACCAAGTCCTGCGAACCTGAAAGTAAATGTTACTTTGTCCTGTATAATGTACCTCGGGTCTCATCCTTTTACGTTCGGGGGAGCGATGACCATCACGACCTCCATATCCTCCGCCAGGCATTTCCTATAACATAAAAGGACATCCAGTAAAAACATTCACAATAAGACGCTTTTATTACTACTAGTTAGTAATACAGGGTGTCTTAAAATGAATTACATCTAGTATGCTGTGAATTTTCCATAATGCAACCTAATATTTTACTTGAAATTGGCAAGACTGTAACAACCGTATTCATAGTCGTTTGCCAGTGGATCGCCGGAGTTTCGTTATGAATAGTATGTTGGCGGCACTGTACATCTATGTCAAATTCGAGGTGATCAGGTTAGGTTTTCAGTCAGTTTTGACAGAAACTGACACAAAATCTAACCCGCTAACCTCGAATTTGACATAGACGTACAGTGCCGCCAACATACTATTCATAACAAAACTCTGGCGAGTAGCCGGCGAACGACTATGAATACGGGCGTAAGTCTATGTCAAATTCGAGGTTAATAGGTTAGGTTTTGCGTCAGTTTTGACACAAATTGACGCAAAACCTAACCTGCTAACCTCGAATTTGACGTCGACTTACAGACTTGCCAATTTCAAGTAAAATATTAGATTGCATTATGGAAAATTCAAAGCATACTAGATTCATTTTAGGACACCCGTAGCTATTTATGCAACAAGTGCTAAAAGTTGAGGTTTATGCCAAGACATGAAAATTATGAAACGAAGCCAAAGGCTGAGTTTTCATAACATGTCTCGTGCATTAACGACTTTCAGCACACGTTGCATACAATATTTTTTCTACGACCTTAAATTTACTGTTATTAATCCATAAATGTCGATTTAACAAAGGTTTGCATCTACGACAGTTATAATTTATGTCATAATAAAGAGAGGGCCTTTGCGCGCAGGTGAATGTTTGTGAAGCCAGTACTGTCAAAGTCAGTTATCAAAGGTAATTTTAATACTACACATCTGACTACAGTTATTACATAACGCTTTAATTATTTACAACACACTTTACCTCTAATGCGAGAAGCAACTAGAATAACTTTACAACTTCACTTCCAGTTCGAAATTGTGGTTTATAACCTCACTTCACTTTATACCACACGTGCGTTAAAAGTAAACAGCTGATCTCTTTAAACACGCTAAATTATAAAACAGTCATTTTTAGTGAAACAAGCTAGTGCTAAAAGGCATACTTTTAGTAGTGGTTGTAGAAAAAAGCTTTTAATTGAACATATGAAACCATACTAAATTTTCAAAAAAGGTTACACTATTTTATACTCCATTAAAATTTCTACAATTTTCCTCACGTAAATAAAGTGACAATTTTTAAAATGTCGGAACGACAATTTTATCACGTATTTTAATAATTTTTCCAACTTGCTGGGACAAGTCTGACTTTTCCATATCAATCTACGTAAGATTTGGTTAGGAAATGACATATTTTTCCCCACTTTCAAAACAAAATCAAGAATTTGTAGATGTAAAAAACTGACTAGAAAACATATCGTGTCTGCCACAAGTGGGAACTCTTGCTATTCCACACTTGGTCGACAAAATGTATTACCACACTCAAATGAATGTGTAACATTTTTACTGCAACCAAAGAAGTGTAATATTGTTTTTCGACGACTGACATCGAAAGTAGATTTTTCTCACTGTCATTTGACAACAGAAAGTTGACATTTGCCGCTGAGCGTGCGTTTTCATCTTTTTGCCGCTCGCCGAGCGTTTTGGGTTTCCGCGTGAACAAAATAGGTAGCCACGTCCGAATGTTTCCTTGACAACGCCCGTCATTTGCGGAAATAATCGCGTCACATGTCATATAGACTGCGCGAGTAATGTTAACTTGATTGTCAATTAATTTTTGCGATAAAACGAAATTTGATATTTTCCTTTAATAATATGCTCAGTCGTCGAAAAAATAGTATGTATATTTCGAGCTAAAAGTGCGCTTGCCGCTTTTGCATGATTGCTGGTTTCGACTTCGTCTCAACCAGCAATATTCATGCGCAAGCGGCAAGAATGCACTTTCAGCTCTTAACATACAATATACTATACCGCACTCATCTGTCAAATAATTGATGGCAATGAATTATTCTTGAAAAAAAAAAATTACGCAGACTTAAAATGTTACACTGCACAACAAAATCACCTTATCTGCCTTATCAAAATAGAATTTTCTTTATAAAGAATGGATTTAGGTATTTTTGATATGAGATTGATGTCTAAGCTTGAATCCTCATTGTCTGAAATATACAAAAAATAGGAGCCTTTGGTGGTTTGTACATAAACCTATGATAATCAGTTGTAGTGTACAAAGATAATGGCCTAAAAACGCCTGTCGTGCAAAAGGGCCGATCATAAACTCAAACTTGACACTAAGTGCAGTTCTAAATCTGTAAAGGTCAGTGCGATTTAAAACGTGAGTGATGAATAGGCTGTAAATGTCAGTGCTACATATATGAACAAAAAAGTGTTCCGGAGGTGCAATCTAGAAAGTGTGATTTGTGTGGTCGTACAAACAATGCAGACTAACTTGTCAAAAACGTCAAAGTATAAATTCAAAAACAAGCAAGGGGGATGTCACAAGCCTGTCACAAGCGGAGAGGCACCCGACGACAAAAGGAAGGGTTACGTAAATATCCTTGTGACCCAAATGTCCAGGCAGCAGACAGCAAGGACCAACCCTGGTCACAATACAGTCATAAATTCTGGAATATGAAAGAAGTACATGCAATTTTATTAACCGAAGTCATCCCAAACTTGCCTGTCACAATAGGGCAAAGGATCAACTGGACAATGCTATTGTATCCGAAAGAATAGCTGGCGCTTCTTCCATTCAAACACTTGTTATATAGACTCGAGTAGCCTAGTTTTCAAGATCAGTTTTTGTCCCAGATCAGTCTTGATCACTTGCACGCATTTTGCTGAGTCAGTAACGAAAACGGGGCTACTTACAATTCGAATTTGTATTTGTGTAATAGTAACGTGTACATGTGTGTGTTTTAATAAAAATAAAGGAAGGTTATTGTTTTCACAAACGTGTGTATTTTTACTGAACTAAAGTCTACAGTAGAAATTGCTACGTATTAACTAAATTGGCAAAATAGTAACCAAACAGTAACAAAGCTCATTCTAGGGTCTGTAATCGACTGGTTTGAGGTGGCTTTTGTGTAAGCTGCATTTAATTTTCTCAGTAATGGATGCTAGTCGTCAACAAGAGACATTTAAGTAATGAAGAAGTGGTTCAAATTGTTACTCTCCTTCAAGGCCATAGTCAGAGATATGTGACTGGGGTGATTCCTTCGAATTAGTCCTCTTAGTCAACGTTTTGTGAGAGCAAAACATATTCAAAATCAGCTTTCAAAAGTACGACAACTAAGAATAGGAATAGGAAAATGCCAGTAATACCTAATTACCATCAATATATAAAAGGAGCTCTTGAAATGTTTCCAACAAAAAACAATGAAGCAAATGCTGCAATACTGCCAGAACGCAAGTCAAATACCAGTTGAGGTGCAACTTTTTCCCAAGAGTTCGTGACTGAAAAACAAAATTATTGTGTGTAGCTTGTTCTAAATCAGTATGCGCAATGCACAGAACAACAGAAACTATATCATATTGTCCCAACTACAAAACCAGCGACAATAAAGAAAAATAATAAACAAATATTTTGTAAATGTTTAGTTTTACTTTGTATTTTGAATAACATTTTGTGCTATAAATCCTAAATGTCGTTTATAACAGAAAGAAATTAATAACAAAACCAAAATTGGTTACAGATATGAAAAACTACTGGGGTATTCCAAATACCCTGCATGGACTCTAATGAAAGTTTTACAGCACGGGTACGAAAGGGTTTAAACGAGACAAATGGTCACTTTACACATAACAAATTGAAAATCACACTTTTGTAGTGTTTGGCATGCTCTTCTATTTTTAACACAAATATGTAAACGGCATAATGAATTTTCAAAATTAACTACTTGCTTCAATAATGCAAAGGGCAATTGATAATATGAAACTGTTCTTGACAGTAGTAAACAATATGCAATTATCACATTATTCAATTTTACAGGGCTCAAAGTAGTATTTGCATTGAAATTTATGTAAATAGTGATAAAAAATTTCAGAATTATGTACGTAATATGTACCACTTATTATTAATGTCACCAAACTAAAAGATAAAAATCAATGTATAAAAAGATTGTAGAAAATATTCTATACAAAAGGTGATAGATAAAGTAACAAAATAAACTTTAATTTTGGAAATGCCTGTATATTAGCAAAACAAATATTTTTTATAATAGTATATTACAATACCGAGGTTGGAAGTGTTTCATTACTGTTAAGAGATTAAGTAGTTTACCCAGACAGGAATGAAACTTTTAACCGTGGTATGTATACTATTTTATCACAATTGGTTTTTGTTATTATTTATTTATAATTAGGTACATTTCAAATAATACGAATTTTTATCACAGTTTAATAAGTCACTTGAAAACGAAGGAAACTGCGACGCTGTTGCTAGGTAACATGACAAGTTCATTACAAAGGCACCTATTATTAACAGACTGCAAGTAATAGTATATTACATACTGAGGTGGAAACTTGAGACAGGAATAAAAACTATGTTATCGTATCGGTTTCAGGATATTAAGCCTTTGTTTACATATATAGAAGTAGGCTTGTAACTAGATCATAACTTATCTATAGGGTAAAGGAATATTACCCTACATGGCAACCATAACCATACAGCAACTGATAAACTATTGAACAAATCGCCTGGATTTCAAAACATCTGTGGCAGTTATGATACTCTTTACATTCCTAGATATGCTAATAGCTATTATTCACAATCACTTTATTTTAAACAACAATTGGAAACATTTATATTATATTATTATTAGACAGGTTGTGTCCATATTAATGGTTGAACGAGATTTCCAGTGCCCTACCTAGACAGCGGTCCGTAATTGGTTACTGTCCAACCACTGCCACGGCAACCACTTTTCCGCCCGGTTGGAAAGTTTAAAAGTTGGTAATAGCTCATTTTCCAACCTTTTACGTGTATAATACGTTTTCTCTTATAGGTACATTTATAAATTTTTAAAATAAAAAAATCAGAAAAGTTGTTCCTCTTGGAAGAAGTATCTTCAATTGCAAGAACTGCACACTGAACGTTTATTTGTCCAAGGAAACACAGAACTGAATGTCTGCAGTAATTCATAATTTCTGGTAGGGTCTATTTTTGTTACTTATTAATGCAAAATAAAATACGATATTGTTAACGTAAGTTTTATAGTACAGTCACACCTCACCGTTCGCGGGGGTTACATTCCAAAACGCGATGCGCAAGTAATAGTGATGTGAGCTTGAAAAGTTTCATGAAAAGCTTCAGTGAAAAGTTTCAAATTTTCTGAAACTTTTCAAATTTATAAGTTTCACATGTTTCAAAAATTTCCAAAAGTTTCATAAGTTTCATAAGTTTCAAAAGTTTCTTATAAGTTTCAAGTCAGTATTACAGATTGCTAGTGAAGTCAAAACAAAGCAACCTAAAATACATGAAATTGATGATGATGAAGAAGAAGAACTTAGATTTACAGACTCGGAAGAGTCGGATGCTTCTCTATCTCAAGATGAGGAATTAATGAAAGACTATACATTAAATATGGCAGAAGTTAGTAGTGACGAGGTAACAACTGATGACTATGGTTACACTGAATTAGAAAATAATGAATAAAAATAGGTTTAAATAGTAAATACTAATTTTACTTATATATGTTATTTTTAAAAACTGTGTCCTGTAATTTCATAATTTCTAACCCCTTTTAAGTAAAATTAATGTTCTGTTTAAATATTATATATTGGTATTACTGTATTAGATACTTTAAAATGCTGAAAGCTACTTAAATGTACAGGAATTCTAAAAGTTTCACAAGTTTCATAAGTTTCAAGGTTTTCATGAAACTTTTCAAAATTATAAGTTTCATGAAACTTAACATCACTAGCAAGTAAACACATAAATGATAAAAACGGGGTTAGGTTCCATTAACTAATTTATTTATACTATGCAACCTCAAAAAATTCAAATATACATAAATGTGCGTATACAACCTAAAATTTCATACGTAACATAAGTCTTCCACTTGAATCTAGAGCTCGAATATCCATTTGTTTATTCAAGTTATAATTTTACAATTTATTTCAGGTCCAATTTGGTAATAAGAGATTCAAAGTCTTTTTTGTGGTGAAAAATGTGATTAATACAACTAACCTCCATGCAAAATATAATGAAAACGTCAAAATCACAAAAACAGTTAATTAATGAAAAAGAGTGTATTAATCAAAAATTGTGTATTAATGACATCTATTAATCCATCAGTTAATTAATGAAAATAAGTGTATTAATGACGTCTATTAATAAATCCTTTTTTAGGAAAAATAATTCATTAATATTGAAATTAACAAGCGGTCAACGAAAAACACACTTTTCGAGCCTATTTCTTTGAATCTCTTATTACCAAATCAGACCTGAAATAAATTGTAAAATTATAACTTGCATAAACAATAGTAGTTTATTTATCTAGAACGAAAAGTGGCATTTTAAAGACGAGAAAGTTGTTTACGTCCGAGGCGTCAGCCGAGGATGGAATTACTTGCGAGGACCTTTAAAAACACTTTTCGTTCGTGGTGAATACAACGGTTTATTTCATACTGCAAGTTTAATGAATTTTAAATAAAAAGTAGTAAATCATTTCAAATTTCATGTCAACAAATGACGTATAATTTTAAAGTACTTGAACTTTAAAATTTTACTTTAAAGTACTAGGACTTTAATGTTCCATTTTTTGTACAATAAATAAGTTTTAAAGTACTTGTACGTTAAAATGTTATTTTAAAGTACTAGGATTTTAATGTTCCATTTTTTGTACCATAATTATCCGAAAATAGTAGTTTATTTATCTAGAACGAAAAGTGGCATTTTAAAGACGAGAAAGTTGTTTACGTCCGAGGCGTCAGCCGAGGATGGAATTACTTCCGAGGACCTTTAAAAACACTTTTCGTTCGTGGTGAATACAACGGTTTATTTCATACTGCAAGTTTAATGAACTTTAAATGAAAAGTTCTAAATCATTTCAAATGTCATGTCAACAACTGACGTAATTTTAAAGTACTTGAACTTTAAAATTTTTCTTTAAAGTACTAGGACTTTAATGTTCCATTTTTTGTACAATAAATAAGTTTTAAAGTACTTGAACTTTAAAATTTTACTTTAAAGTACTAGGATTTTAATGTTCCATTTTTTGTACCATAAATAATCCGAAAAATGTAATTTTTGACATCAGTATGAAATAAATGGCATTTTTGACTCAGTATGAAATAAATGGAATTTTAGTTCAAGCTTTACTGTCTTCTCGAGCATTTCTGCCGAAAATTCAATTGAATTTAATTTTTAAAACACGGAAAACCATGTCGTCAAAGCGTAAAGTTTCTACTTCAGATTTGCCAGGCAAAAAACGCAGAAAAGTTTTGTTTTTTGAGGTTGCATAGTATAAATAAATCTAGTTAATGGAACCTAACCCCGTTTTTATCATTTGTGTGTTTAGTTGCACATCGCGGTTTTGCGCTTCGCGACATTCTTCTGGAACGTAACCCCCGTGAACGGCGAGGTCTCCCTGTATTACGTCTTCATCGTGTTGTTATGGACTATTAACCAAATTAATTTAAGTATTGTTAACAGCTTCATTATAGTCTTAAGAGCTGGTGACATTTTTTAGTGATCATTTAGTTAAGGCCTATGTTTTGAGAGAATATTACTGGGGGCATGTAGAAGTGTCATCTGTAAGGATTATCCTTGAGAGCGGTATCGGAGGGAGGCAGAAAACCCCCTATTTTCACTGTAAGTATATGTCAAATTTGAGGTTAGCAGGTTACGTTTTGCGTCAGTCTGTGTCAAAACTGACAGAAAAGCTAACCTGCTAACCTCGAATTTGACATAACTTACACTAAAAAATCCATAAGGGGGGGCTGTGGAAATTGAAACGTATGAATATGTTGGTGATTCTGTAAGTCTATGTCAAATTCGAAATTAGCAGATTAGGTTTTCCGTCATTCTTGACACAGACTGATGCAAAAGCTAACCTGTTAACCTCGAATTTGACGTATACTTACAGTGAAAATTGGGAGTGTTCTGCCTCCCTCCGATACCGCTATCAAGGAGAATCCTTACAGATGACACTTATACATGCCTCCAGCAACATTCTCTCAAAAAGTAAGCCTAACTAAATGATCACTAAAAAATCTGGTGTGATACACGCACACAACTTCCTTTTACAGTGATCTTATAATTGGGCAAAAATTTGATTTTAAATTTTCAAGCATTTGTCAAAAATTTTAAAAAATTACAAATTCTACAAAAACGGTGCAAAATAGAGCGTTAGGTGAAGAGACAAATTTTCTCTAGAATTTTAAGTTGAATTCAAAAATGTAATAATATACCAGGTGTTCCGTTTAAAGCTAATAATAAAAAAATAGAAAAAAACAAAAGAAACCCATTTTAGAAGTATTCAACTGGAAAGTCATCTATCTCACATCAATACACATTGAAAATGTAATAAAAATGAGAATTTTAAAAAAAATCGTTAGAGCCGTTTTTGAAAAAATCGAAAAAAACTGAAAAATCACAAGAGTAAACATGTACTTCCGGTTATGCGATTTTCTTCAAAAGCTTGCTGTCGCATCTACATAGTAGACAAAACTTATATATGAAGTTTCAACGCCATACCTCTTTCCGTTTTTGATATATTCTGTTCACAGACAGACAGACAGACAGACCAATGAAAAAAAAATATTTTTTGGGTTCAGGGGACTCTGAAACGTGAAGATCTGTTGAAAACTCAATTTCGAATTTTTGGGGTGAATCCAATACTTCCTTTATTGTAAAAGGAAGTAAAAAGGTCACCCACCAGCTCTCCTACTATTACAGGGTGTCTGGCAGATATGTCATTCAAAATTCCCGTATAATTCCCGTATTTTCCCGGTCATTTTTTTAGGATTCCCGGATAATTACTAATCAATTTTTAGCTGTATTTCTACAGAATATTAGTTGTATCAATTTGTTACCTTTGAGTACTGCATGATAAAATTATAAATAATGTCATTAACGTGAATGAACATGAAATTCATAAGTTTTCGAACAAATTTCGGTCGGACTTTTAGGTTTTTCGTAAAAAAAAAAAACCTGTCTCGTGCGTCCCGTACATTTTTGCAATTATTCAGGATAATTCGAAAATTTTTACGGAAATTTCGCTTATTATTTCCGTAAAATGGCAAAAATTACTGCAAATTCCCTTTGATAAAAAAATTCCCGGTTGCCTAAGAAATTCCCGCATATTTCCCGCATTTTCAAGGGCACTTTCAAATTCCCGTATAATTCCCGGTTTTCCAGGAATTCCCGGTCGCTGGACACCCTGTATTACTGTACTGACAGCCAGTCTTATAAAGGCCACTAATCTGATGTTAACTTTAATTCGCTGTTAAAATAAACAAAAGCGCATCAAAACGTCAGTGCTTATGACATTTTATTCATTAGTAAACAAATTTTGATGCGCTTTTGTTTATTTTAACAGCGAATTAAAGTTAATATCAGATTAGTGGCCTTTATAAGACTGGCTGTGTTTGCGGTAATGGATAGGTATTACTGCATTCAGTGCGGTAATGGACATTACAACACTCTTTTTATATAAAAAAATACATTGAACCAGAATTTATTGATGAGGTAAAATATTGAACAATATACGGTTGCTTATGGCACTTAATGAGATTCATTTGATTGCCGCAAAACTCGGCTCACCGCCTCGTACTGGCAATCAAACTTGTATCGTTAAGATGCTCATAATCAAACTTGTATTGTTATAGATATTAACTATATAAGTTTGTTTATGAGCATCTTAATCAAACGAGTTTTGTTGTGTGCCATAAGCAAACGTGTATTGTTAATATGTATTTTATTTTCATCAACAAACTATGGTTCAATGTATTTTTTATATAAAAAGAGTGCGGTAATACTCATTACCGCACTGAGTGCGGTAATATCTATCCATTACCGTACTGAGTGCGGTAATGAAGCTCGTAACGATACTAAAATTAACGATACAAGTTTGATTATGAGCATCTTAACGACACGAGTTTGATTGCCAAAAACGAGGCGGAGAGCAGAGTTTTGCGGCAATTAAACGAGTCTCGTTAAGTGCCATAAGCAAACGTGTATTGTTCAATATTTTATCTTTCAATAAATTCTGGTTCAATGTATTTCTTTATACAAAAAGAGTGCGGTAATACTCATTACCGCACTGAGTGCGGTAATGAAGCTCTTAACGATATTAAAATTAATTTTGTTAAGAGTCTATAACAACACTGATGAAGATAAATATTTATTATTGCTAAGTTAAATCTCGGTAAACAAAAAAAGCGGGAATATTTTGAATATCTAAGGAAATGATACTAAATTGCTGTTGTTTCAATTCTGGCATTTTGCGCCACAAGAATGCCAATAATAACAAATCAAATGAAATATCCAATGGCCTTATAACCAGAGTATGTATCACTATTTTATATCACTAACAATGTATACTTTTATAACCTGATCAACAAAAGCACAAGATCTATTTGCCGCATTATATTAATTGTGTAATGTTCTAGTTTTATCGGCTCTGTAAAATATCAAAAACGGTCGTAATAGGGGAAATATGAACCTGAAGTACCTTCTTTTAAATTTATGTAGTTTGTATCAAGCTAAAAAATGTGTACAGGCTTCGAGCCCTCCCTGTATTTGTTAATTACATTAAGGAGACATTTATTCCAGTGCTGGATGTGCAGAAAGACACGTGTTGTTAATTAAAGATGGACATAAGTCACGTAGATAACAGAGTAATAAAAGTCACACAGGCTCAAGCTTGGAACGCAGAACCTGTTAATTAGCACGTTTGGAAAAATGTTAAAACCAGAGAAAATCCATCAAGTATTAAGTGGGAATTATTCCAATCAACTCTACAGTCATACCAACAGAGAAATAACACCCAACCACTTTGAAACGGTGCTATTGCGAGCTTCCACGAAGAAAACCATAAAGACGACAACAATGAGCATAAAAATAGTCGACAAGCTACGTCAACTGTGTCGTTTGAAGATTTCCCATTAGAAACGGTGACAACTAAAACGGATCAAGTCACAACAAGCTACGTCAACTGTGTCGTTTGAAGATTTACCATTAGAAACTGTGACAACTAAAACGGATCAAGTCACAACAAAGAAGCTGTGCAGCAGGTGCAGAAGTAGTAATTACCACTGCTGAAGCTGTAGAAAAGTAAAATTGAACGTGGACAAAAACTAAAGCTAATAAAAATAAGAAAAAAAAAAAAGAAGCAAAATGAGAGTAACACTAATGAAAGCAACATTGAAAATTAATGCGAAGAGTCTGATGATTAAAATTTAAAACCTGATCACTCTATATTAAATCAAACTTAAGAAATTGGGAATTTAAAAGTAAAGAATTGTGTATTGGTTAAATCCTGTCCTAGAAATATGGATTTTACAGGGAGAATTGTAATTACAGCAGTTTCAGCAGAATTACAAATCTCAGTATCCAGTATTGAGCCAATATTTGCTCTTGTGAATAATCACCTCTTAGAAAAATAAAATGATAGCGAAGATTTAAAAGCTTTTAAAACATCGTAAAAGACAAATTGCTGATTTTTTTTCATCTACCAACGCCACAAACATTTTTCTTCTTACACTGAAAGTAGTCAAAGACGTCATATATCAGAAATGAAGGATACGATGGAGAAAACAATTAGGTATACTACTCACTGAAAACATCCAGTTTTAATAATTGATTAATTTTTTTTAGATGTAGACACCAGACTTAAATTTTTTTCTTGAATTAACTATGACACTCCCGAAACAAGATGGAACTAATAATTAAGTGCGTACACCGAAAATACCCCCAGATGCTGACGTTTTGAATTGGTAACAAGAAAACAAAAAACCTTATTTAGCTATTCCAGCAACATCAGTGCAATCGGAATGAGTATTTCCGAACTCGGGTTACCTGGTTCAAACATCGTAGTTGAGTAAGTGTTTAATATTTTTGAATACCAATCATGTTATATAAAAATATAATTTTGAACCATTCAATGCTTTAAAAAAATGATCACTTCTGTCATCGCTAATATTTTGTAAACAAAACACATCAGCAAAAATTATCAACTCTAAATAAAAAATTCCATAGGGGCATCTCTTTAAATTTACCGATATTGAAGTGTTTTTTTTTTAATTTTAAATATATTAACACCAAGCAACAGTAATTTGTATTCCACTTTTAGGCTATATGATTTTCTCTTCGAATGCATGTTCTATAGAGCAAAATTTCAAAAATTTAGATTTAGAAAATAATTTTGTCTAATTTCCAAATCAACATAACGTTGTAAAGCTTTGGTGTGATATCCATGGTGACACAAACACAAATGCGGGAGATAAAAAATATTGGCTCCCGCCGGAAGTCAATAAAAATCGGCTCCTGCTGGTTGGAAATTGACAAGTTTTGTTTCCTAAAACTAGTGAGCAAAAGCAGACTTTCTCTACAGCGAGTAGAAAAATAATTTTTTATTGTACTTTAGATCAATGCAAACGTTTAAATTCACAAGAAATTTATACAACACTTGCATACTCAAGCACACTCGTAAATACCATAAAAATAGTTCCAATAGTTTATTAAAGGAAACCTTTTTGCTTCTTTATTGTAAGTACTTAGAGCAATTACTGAAACCTATTGTTAGAACGAGTTTTATTAACTCACTGTGCATTGTATTTCCGATATAATCATCCTAGCATATTTCGAGATATTTTTTTGTTGGCCTATTTTGTGAACTGTTTCTTACGTTACAAATAACTTATTTCTTCTATTTAAATGTTTTCATTAAAACAAAAACTAAAATCCCACAAGTTGGGACTATCCAAAGATGCCTAGACACTTTCCACGTTAAATTCTTTAATAACGTAGTCAGAAACACAAAACACAAAAACTTAACACGTACTTGAGCTCTAAAATAATCCTTGAAACATATTCATAACGAAACAATAAAACAAGTGGTCGTAAAAGCATTACTGTTTTCAATTTGATATTGATCAGAATAAAGTAATCAAGCTCTATTGATTTAGCAGGCACAAAAACAAGTTATAGTAATAACCAAGAAATTACCGATCGATATGACTTGTGGTGATAATCATCGTACTCCCCCCTTGAAGACCCTCCAGAGTAACGATCGACGGTCGAGGTGTACTTAGGCCGGGAATCCACCGCATTGGAGAAGGACGAAGTGAAGCGTCCGCCACCGCCGCCTCGAGAGGACGAGTTGTAGCCACGACCTCCTCGATCGCCACCACCCCACGAAGACCGGCCGGAGCTGCCCCGGTACGGCGACGAGAAGCCACGGCCCCGAGTCATGGCAACCGTTTGGCTGAAACTGAATATGAATCACTCTTAATTTTAACGGTAACATTGTTAATAAAACAATGCTCGAAAAGGTCCTGGGACGTATTTAACGATTTCCTGGCCATTTCAACCGACGCCAATACAGCGTGCTTAATTTTTTTAGTGAACTTAACAAATAGCTTTTAAATTGCTTACCTGGGCCGGTAGTAACTCATAGCGGCTGGACTGAAATAGAAATCAACGTGATAAAGAGCATAGATTCGTATAAAGCCGCCTTAGCTATGGCTGAAGGTCTGACGGCTAATGAGCGCTTCGTTTATGTCACCCAAGCCGACGGCTTTACAAGGAAAATACGGCTTACCTAGTCGCAAAACTGGTGTCCCGAGCACGCACAACACTATGGGTTTAATATTTCCTGTTGGCTTGAACCGAAAATGCAGTTTAATTATTGCAAAGTTATTCTAAACTTGGCCGTTCAAGGAATGACGCCGCTCACTTCACCGCCACAAACGGAAATGGGACTTGTTAGTACGACGCGACCAACGTCATAACTGCGACGTTGCCAAATGTCTAGGTTTTTGATTAATATTGCTCCAACTAATAAAATCCAAGATTCTATCGTATTAAACGACTTCTAAATAATAGTGATGGTAAAATATGAGAGTATTAACTTACAACAGTTCATAAATAGCCATCAAATCTTTATGTTACGCTAATCCACCGGAAATGATTTTTAAAATTCAAGGATACCGGAAAACGACAACCTTTCGCTTGACGTGCAATGTATTTCCGCGTGTAATTTGAATTTGCGGGGGAAAATAATTGTCTGTAAATCTATTAATAACAGCATTTAGAATAATAAAATGCACGACGGGTTACGCCATGTGCATTTGTTAATATTTATAAGCACAATAATGGACGAGAAATTACCTCCACATTTAGTTAAATTCAGTCAAGTGGAAAACATTCATGGGCAAAAAAGGTCTGAAAAAATCAATAGAAGTAAATACAGTTGCGTATTAACCAGGCTTGTCGCCAAAAGCCCTTTAAAATGTTGCTCCCAAACCTTACTTGTTAAAGTTGTTATTCGTAACATCCAGGAATATTGGCAGTGATTACTTTAGGTTGCTATTTTCAGTAAATAGATGCGTGGGAACATAGGCGGATCCAGAAATTTTCTAAGGAGGGGTCAACTAATTTTTGTAGATTGAACAGTAAGGCTCAACCATATATCTAATACTTACTATATTGCTAGCGGCTATGAGTGGGAACCTTACCGATGAAGTGAGACACACAACCAACTCCTTCATGTATACGGTGAGCTGTGCACAAGCGCGGCGGCGTCGTACGCCCAATGGGGAAGTGGTCAAGTTTAAAATTAGCTTCTAAAGGCGGAGTTCGAATTCCCACGCATGCGCACGAGACGCGTTATACTCTAAGTGAGACT
>CALNHX010007589.1:0-71938 GCA_940337035.1 Agriotes lineatus
CAGATTCGTAGAATTGTACCAGGTCTGGCAACGCTGCTAATATCAAGACCACGCCCAAAATGATAATTGTCTCTTGAAACATTTACATGTTTTCTTAGTTTTTTCTCACCCCGTACTTCAAATCTAAGATTTTTCTGTGGTAATATTATTTCCTTGACAAGCAGAATTTTTTATAAAGAATGATTTTTCGCCATAAAATTAATAATAACGATTTTGCTCTTATTGTCATTTTATATTGTCGTCTTGATTTTCTTTGTGCGTTACGTCTTTCTATGATTTCATTTTTTAGGCGCAAGGTAACGTTGGTTAGAATTATAAAGAAATATTTGAATACATAACCGCGTTACTTCCAGACAGAAATATTCAGGGTTAAGAATAAGATGATTTCTGGAAAAAGTTTTTTGTGGCGAACATTATGTGTACATCATACGGCATATAGTATAACACGCTGTTTTTATAGTTAAATAAGGTTAAGCAGACATTATTAAAAGCGAAACATCGATTCAGTTGAAGATAGCTGCAATAGACCATCATATCAATATTTGCAAAAAAGAAATATTTTATTAGAATATAAGATTACTATGTTAGCAGCTATGGTAATTACGTTTTAAAAAAAATACTAATCCTTACTGGTTTGTGAATTTAGGGGGTTGTTATAATCTCAGCACATTGTTTGAAATTTTGGGAATCAAGCAAAGATGAAAATTGTAGAAAGTGTTAACGGCAGTTACGGCATGTCTCAAATATGACACTCAAGATAAACATCATGTTTTAATTCATTACGCGGGCATTCTTAATAAATAACGGAAGCGTGTGTAAACATAACGGTAGCAGTTTTGCTCATGAAAATGTTTAATTTAAGAACGAACCAACGTAAAATAGATGCGGAGCGTGTAACTACTTTTAATTGAAGTCCAATCATTAGCTTGTATCTCGTACTTTCTTCTAGCGGCCGACAATGTAAATGTAAGGCAAACAATGTCAATATCAAAAGGCAGTTCCCACCATCATCATCAACACATTTTTCTGTGCAGCGGAGTTTCTCTTTTGCTAATAGCCAGCGTAACAAGGTTACGGTGAAATAATGAATGCACTATTATTAAACTTTCCCCGGGTAATCTCAATTCTGTTACTTTTATTCTGTGTTCACGGTTATGTTGGAGTTCTGTCACGTAAGTGGCGATGGTAATACTTACTACGCGCTTCCAACTCTCTACTGGAAATTAAATCCTTTCCAATTCCAGAAATGCACTTACAGTTTTTAATTCGAGCATCGACATTTTACAACGAATCGATTAATTTTAGCATATTCAGTTCACATTTATATTCGCACATTTATTGCTGTATTCAAACAGTAGAAAGTCGCATGAATAAAATTCAATTGCCCTGTTAGAAATTACGGTGATACAATATTGTCTACTTCATATTGAAATGCATTGCCATTGCAAAAGACAGGGAATGATATCGTGATATCGGTTTTAGTCAGGCATGAAGCATGTGAGCTCATTAGACATTAACTACTTATTAACAGTACATTTAATTTAAAAAGTTTGATACTTTCTATTTACCGGTAAGTCTTTATAACGTGTTAGCTCTACACGCGTAGTATGTTAAATAGTTAAAAATTTGTAGTTTTATTAATATAAATCAAAGGTTATGGCGATTTTTCAGAATAATTGATATTGGTATGTTAATACCACTATCACCTTATGATTTAACGTATTCATATGTTTGGAACGACTTTTGACAATTGCATTGCTGTTCAAACTTAATAAATGTAGTTCAGTAAAATAAATTTCTATTTATTCGTAATATATCCATACTACAAATGACACAGCAGTATCTTGAGCCTTTTAGGTGCAATTTTAATACAAGAGAAAATTTGAAAACTATGTATTTAAAATGTAATCTATATCTATATGCTGATCTTTACAAAAACATTTTTTAGGGTATAGCAGCACACTCTCTAAAGTGATATATGAAAATATAGTCTAATCTATAAATAGGTTTTTGATTAAATTATATATGTAGGTATGCATATGTTTAGAAGACGTTCTTATTATATACTATGTATTACAAAATAATGCTTAGCAACCATATTAGGCCTTCATTTAATATACAGAACAAATGTGATACAACAGTCAGAACGTATACGTATAATTTGAACTCCTTTAAGTCTATACTAAAACTATGGTGATACCATATAAAAGTCCTCTATTACATTAAATAAGCATGCACATGATTATGTTGATATCGCATTAATCTTAAATCCGAAATAATTTAGCAGTCAATTGGTGCCACAATTTAATATAGGAAAAAAAGATTAAAATAATGCAAGATGTAAACTAGAGTCTTATGTATACACTGACATTTGCAACTGCATTTTTTAAAGTAATTAGGGATATGAAGCGTGTAAAAAGTGACAGAAAATTTATTTAATTTTGGTTCTTTATTGTTTCGAATTTGTTCAATTTTCATACGTTATAAAAGTTGATTATTTCCAGCAAGCTCTCTTTATAGATAATATGGCAAACAATTAATATATATCTTTAAAATAAAAGACACTCTTATAAAATCTTAAAGTTGTCTTAAAGCTATTTAAAGATGCACACTCTTATTAGCACTTAATTCATTTCTTAGGAAGAGATGTTTCTGGTGATGCTATGCAGCGAGACGGCCATGTTTATTTCATCTAATACATTCCCGGTGCAACAAATTACAAAATAAATATAACTATATTATGTTAGCGTTTAATTTCTCCTTAATTGGGGCCAAAGAAAGAAGTGCGAGACGGATGTGCGAAACAGCGAGTGTGAGGAAGACGCCAGAGAGAAATGTGTGTCAGTTATTGCGGTCGCACTTTCTCGCGAAAAACCCCCTCTACCGCCTGTTGCGCTTTGAGCTCCATAAAGAATAAAGTTATAAATAATTTCCAACGTGATTGTCACCGAAACTAGGTCAAAATCAGTTTTCGACAATGCGTTATGTATAAGTAGCGCTATTATTAGGCTGATAACGCTTACCGCTTACGTTAATTAAGATTACTCGAAACTTGGATCAGATCGACGCTGAGCACGCAATATTCTTAGTTGCAACTTTAAATATTTTGCATATTTCTAACTTGCGAATATAATTTTTCTGTTATAAAATGTAATTATAGTAAGACAGCTACAGGGAGATTGAAAAATATAGTCCAGGTTGGCCATGAGTGGAGACACCTATGTTTAATACACGTTGTCTATTTGAAAATAACCGAAACTAAAAAATCAACTCTCAAAGCAATTATTCTAACGATAGGCCACTTGAAATTAGCGACAGAATTTAGCTAAAATATTACTATACATTTTGAATTTAAGCAAATACGATTTATTGTAAACCGTGGGTTTCCTTAAATTCCAAAATTTATTGTCTTTGTTGGGCGCTAGCATTGAGTCCACGAGTTGCATAGCGCAACCGTTTGCAGACCGCTGGAATAGAAAGACTAAATTCAGGTCAGTACGCTGTGATGTATACAGAGGTAGTCAGTTGTATAATGTTGTATTATGAAAGTTATAGCCAAAAGTCAGGGCCACCGTTTTAGCGGTCAGGTACTCCCTCTTCCTCATTCTTTTTGTTGCTTTACTGAAATTGTTGCGACTTTGTCCCGCTGGGTTATTAAATAACCGGCGATTGTGCAGGAACTGCTAGGTGCACTTGAATTTTATTAGTTTGTTGCTCGTTAGCAAACGCGTTTCTAAACGTTTTCGGAAGTTATAAACGGAAGTAGCGCGTTTCTTAATAATAAATGACAACCGTCTCCTCTGTACGTGAAAATGGAAATTACTATTTCTACATAAAAAGTCTGTCATATATAGGGTGACTACTTTTCAATTAATACAAACCCTGAGATTCTTCGTAAGTAAAAAAAATCTGGTGTGATACATGCACACAACTTGCTTTTACAGTGATCTTATAATTAGCCAAAACTTTGATTTTTTATTTTTAAGCCTTTATCAAAAATTTTAAAAAATTATAAATTCTACAGAAACCGTAAAAAGTAGAGCGTTAGTTCAAGAGACAAAGTTTCTCTAAAATTTTAGGCTGAATTCAAAAATTTAATAATAAAACAGAGAAAAAACAGAAGAAACCCATTTTAGAAGTATTCAACGGGAAAATCACCTATCTCAGATCAATACACATTAAAAATGTAATGAAAATGTAAAGTTTGAAAAATATCGCCAGAGCTGATTTTTTAATTCGAAAACAACTGAAAAGTCACGAGAGTAAACACATACTTCCCGTTATGCGATTTTTTTCAAAAGCTTGCTGTCGCATCTAGATAGTACATAAAACTTATACCGGGTGTCCGTTCTCAAAGTCGAACATAGGCGATTAACATTGTATTGAACGTTTTTGCAGATTCCTGCTCGCCAATTCAACTTACAGGGAAGGTAATGATATCAATGGAAAGATAAAATTATTACACATCAAATGGTACCAATAATAATATTCAAGATACGATTTTTATTTTAAAATACTAATTTAAAACTTGGGAATTTTTAAATATGCCATGCCTTGCTTTTCAAGTTCGATAGCATTTGTCAAAAAAATTGGTAATTATTTGGCGAAAAAACAGGTATTTTCTGTCAACGTCTGTTAAAATTATCTACAGAAAAGTGAATTATTTCAATGAAGAACGAGTTAATGCACTAATGTTAATTGTCTATGTTCGACTTTGAGAATGGACACCCGGTATATGAAGTGTCAACGCCATACCTCTTTTCGTTTTTGAGATATTCTGTTCACAGACAGACACACACACAGACGGACACACAGACAGACCAATGAACAAAAACATGTTTTTGGGTTCAGGGATACTCTAAAACGTGAAGATCTGTTGAAAACTCAATTTAGAATTTTTGGGGTGAATCCAATACTTCCTTTATCGTAAAAGAAAGTAAAAAGGAATTTAATTAGTAGTTTAATTACAAAATAATTAATTACTGCCCAGATCTACATACAATTAAAATCAGTTAACGTCACTAACAATTGTAGATGATTTTAGAATTATATACCTAGTGACATAAATTCTGTTTTAAAAGGTGCTACAAAACTTAAGTTATGAATAAGCTGACAATTCATAATATTATTAAACCCGATTCCGAGTGATGGCCTCCCCATGGTGGTTCCAGCCTATTCGTTTTTTTGCGATATTCCTCCAAACAGGAAACAGGTCCCATTTGATCTTGAATTTCGTTTCTCATCTTATTTTCGGGCGTATTTATTTTGTGCAGGTTTGGGTTTGGGCACCAGAATGTTATTAGCTTGGAGGCGTTTTGACGAATTACATGAACAGCCGAGCTCCACTTCCGTTTTGTTTGCATTTTCTTTAATAGTCGTTGACATTCATAGTTTCTTTTGTAGTTCAGTTGTTCTTATTTTGTCCCTCTTCCGTATCTTCAAATTGTTTCGTAGCATATTGTTCTGTGATGTCTCGCTATTCTTAAGTTATGTTGCTGTGGGAGCCCAGCTTTGAATTTCTTTGTCGTGTTTATCCTAACTGGAGATTGTTTTCCATGGTGACGTCTATTGTTATTTTCTCAATCACGTGGTTTGTGAGTATACGTGTTGGTCATGTTTATGGTAGGTCCTACTTCTGTACTTTCTGTTCTGAGTTTGTTTAACATTTCTTCTAATTTTGAGACAATTTTGGCGAATATTGTAATCTAAGAGCAAATTTGCCGATAAACCTCTTGTATTAATCGACCAACCAGGGAAGAGAAAACTTGTATTGATCACATCTTTTTGAAGAACTATATAAAAAACGTATCTTTTTTGCCATTGTTATTAAAATCTAAAATAACTGATCATGACCCAACTTTTTTTACAATTAAAATTTAATGAAAAGGTAACTCAAGAAAAAGAAAACAAAATTAATTAAAATAGTTAAATTGATCCAAATATTGTGTCAGCAATTCACTTATTAGTCATCGTGGAACATAACTAACAGCGGTATACATATAGTGGCATTTTTATTGTTTTTAGTACATTGTACTAATTTTTGGCTTTTAGTTCAAGTTCAACTAACAAAAATAACCCGCCAAAAAGAAGATCTATGATCGTCTATTTACCAAAATATATTAGTAAATAGTCAATCATATGTCTTCTTTTAGAAAGGTTGTTTTAAATCGTTCCGTATAATTAAAAAGCGGAGTATAGTTGTTTCTACTCTACGTTTGTTGCTAAATTGTATCTTTAATCAGTAGGTAAATATTTACAATTTTCCTTAAAATAATCAATGTTAGGGAACATCTCTAAAAAAGTGTAAATTCATACAGCGCGTATAGAGGTAGAATGTTTGAGAGCTTCTACGCGACGTTGCCAATTTTTGGAGAACACAGCGTACGCTATACCAAAGAAAAAACAATATAAATACATAAATAGGTGAAGGTAGCCACGTATTGGCAATTGTACAAAGGAAAAAGACAATAGTGTCAACGTTCTACAGCTGAACTGCAATACAAAATTGTGGGCACAGATGTGAAGTTGTCACCTAGGGATGAAAATTTGAATTTAGGGTTCTGATATAATGCTGTATAGAGAAACACTACAGCAAAACGCTGTCACCTCCAAAAACGGATGCCACAACGTTGTATATGAGGTGACAGCATACATTCCCTACCTATTTTGCATCAACATATATATTACACGATGATTTTTGAGGCTTTCACGGATATTGTCATTAAGTAACAAACGACTTCCGGGATTGGACCGTGTCATGATTGAGAGCGAAAAACTCAACGTTTCGCCCACTTTCGTAAGGGGCTTCATCAGGAGGAAAAAAGCAAAAGAGCACGGTAACTCAACGTGTTAACCACGCCAGAGGCGAAACTCTTTGCAAGGGAAGGGACAGAAGAGCACGGTAACTCAACGTGTGAACCACGTCAGAGGCGAAACTCGACAGTGGGCGAAACGTTGAGTTCTTCGATCTCAATCATGACACGATCCAATCCCGGAAGTCGTTTGTTACTTAATATATACTATACGTTTGTTGACCGGGAAAAGGATAGATATCCTAATCTCTGAACTTCGCACAATATTCCGAGCTACTGGTTGTATCAAGTCAGACGTTTCGAAATTATTTATTTCGTTATATACAGTATATGTATATGTCATTGTTAATGTTTGTTATTCGATAACGTAAATAAAAAAAAGCACCAGTATATTACAGAAACTTTATTAACCCTTTACAGCCGATGTGCCGTTGATTTGGGCTATGTTTCTCAGCTGATGTGCTGGGAACTGGTACGAGACCGTCTTTAACTATGTACAGTTACTTAACGACTACTTCTTACTTAAAACTACCTGGAGCCGCCCTGCCGCGCTCACCCCTCCCTTACTAGGGTGCATGCCTGGAAGCTCCAACATACCGCCCCCTTTGAAGTCCTTTAGGCTTCGAAACCAGAACAATTAATAATATTATGTACAATAACGTAAAAGACTGTATAAACCAATTCCTACACCTAAAGCACAATATACAATGATTCTTACAATTAAACAATATATACCACTATTACTAATACATAAATCGTTTATGTTCACTCAGTTAGAGGCAAAAAGCACAATTTGTTTAAAGGCCTTCGCAACACTCCGCGCACTGTTTTTACCGTTACCACTCTCACTAATTGGTCAGCCCCTGGATGAAGCTCAATTATTCTCCCCAAGAGCCACTGTTGAGGTGGTACGTTGTCCTCTGCCACAATGACCATTCTTCCTATACGAATATCTTCGAGCGCCCTTTGTCGCCACTTGGAACGCTGTTGCAGTTGAAGCAGATATTCTCTATGCCACCTTTTCCAAAAATGTTGCCGAAGTTGCTCCACTCTTTGCCACCGTGAAAGGCAATTTAATTTTAAATGGGTTGTATCGGGTTCCACCATTGTCATCAACGGTTCCCCGATCAAGAAATGACCAGGAGTCAGTGCGGCCAAGTCATTAGGATCAGAGGTCAGCGGGGTGAGGGGTCGGGAATTTAGACAGGCTTCGATTTGGGTAAGGAGAGTGTATAATTCTTCGTACGTTAATAGCGCGTTACCTATAACCCTTTTCAAGTGATATTTCATCGCCCTAAAATTTGATTCCCACAAACCCCCCATGTTCGGCGCACGAGGTGCTATGAATTTCCACTCGATATTTTTAGCAGCTAATGTGCTTATCAATTCATTTTGAAAGTTAGAATTTTTAAGAAATTGGGCCAAATCAGCCAATTCGCGTTTGGCTCCTATGAAGGTAGACGCATTATCTGAATATATGCGTGATATATGACCACGTCTTGCGATAAATCGTTTAAGCGCACTTAAAAACGATGCTGATGTTAAATCGCTCACTACCTCCAAATGAACTGCCTTAGTGGCAAAACATACAAATAACGCAATGTAAACCTTTATGGTTCTTTTACCGCGTCCGCGACCCTGTTTGGCCAGAATGGGTCCTGCGTAATCAACTCCTGATATTAAAAAAGGACGTGTTAATTGCAACCGATCTTTGGGAAGATCACCCATTTTCTGCACAATAGTACGGGGCTTTGCATGAAAACATCTCATACATTTATGAATGATTTGCCTTATGACACCTTTTGCCGCTATAATCCAATATGTCTGCCTTAATGCCGCTAATGTAGCTTGCGCCCCTGCATGCAATTGACGCTCATGTTCACTGATAATAAGCAATCTGGCCAAGTGATGATTTTTAGGCAGAACTATGGGATGCTTTACATCATTAGATATAGCTGCATTTCTTAGTCGACCACCTACCCTTATTAAGTCATCGTCGCCTACAAAGGGATTTAAAGAAGCTAATGGGCTACATTTGTCCACTACCTCGTTTTTATTTAATTGCCATCTCTCAGCTGCAAATGCCTGCTGTTGTACAATGCGAACTAAAGCAAACGTAGCCTTTTGCAGTTCATTAGATGCCAGCGGCCCTGCTTTTGCATCTGTCTTGTTTTTGCAATTTTGAATAAATCTAAAACAGTAGGCTATCACGCGCTGTAGCTTGGAAAAAGATGAAAATTTGTCAATGAACTGCGTCTCTACATTCACTGTTGTAAAGGCTATAACCTTCTTGCGTTTCTCTATAATCTCAACATTCCCTATCTCTAAAGTTGGTTGTTGGTATTCTTGATTCAACCACGTCGGACCAAAGAACCACGTTCGATAGGTGATTAATTCTCTAGGTAGCAGACCCCTACTAACAACATCTGCAGGGTTATCCCGCGACCTTATATGGCTCCAATTTTCTATTTGAGATAATGACTGAATTTCAGACACCCTATTTGCGACGAAAGTATTTAACGTATTAGGTTCTGTCGCTAACCACGCTAATACAATAGTCGAATCAGTCCAACAATATTCCCTTTTAATGTCTAAATTAAGCGTTTTCTTAACGCTATCCATTAATTTAGCTAACAATAAAGCAGCGCATAGCTCTAGCCGCGGTATTGTGACTGTTTTCAGCGGCGCAACCCTACTTTTGGCACACAATAATTGAGAACTATGTTCATTATTAGTGCCTATTGTCTTAATATATATCGCAGCTCCGAAACCTAATTTTGAGGCATCGCAAAAGCCGTGGATTTCTATTGATTTGAAAGGAAAACACGACACTACTTTACGATTGATTTGTAAATCGTTTAAATAAGACAGTTGACTTAAAAATTCAGTCCACGTCGAATGAATATCCATGGGTACGCTCTCATCCCAAGCTATTTTCAATAACCATAATTTTTGCATTATAATCTTTGCTTTCATCGATACTGGTGCTATAAGACCTAAAGGATCAAAAATCTGAGCTATCGCGGATAAAATCGAACGTTTAGTAATTTTACTACATAGTGTGTGTGTTTTAATTTCGTATTTTAGAAAATCACCATCACAATTCCAAATTAATCCTAGCGTCTTAGTTTCTCCATTCTTATCTAAATTAATTACACTATCTGGCCTTATACCACTACTTCCCGAAAGGATTTGTTTTTCATTCGAAGCAAACTTACGCAATTCGAACCCCCCTTGTGCCAAAATGTCAATTATTTCATCCTTTAGCGTTATTAGCGCATTTAATTCATTCCCGCCCGTAATGAGATCGTCCATATAAAAATCGCGACCTATAACTTTACTGCTTAGAGGATAATTAACTTGATTTTGTAAAGCTAGTTCTTGCAAACATCGAGTTGCGATGTAACTGGCTGGTTTCGTACCATATGTAAGTGTAAGCAACCTGTATGTTTGAAGGGGTTCATTAGAATTATTTCGCCATAATATTCTTTGATAATCAGCCTGCTGCGGATGAATTTGTATTTGGCGATACATTTTTGCTATGTCGCCCGTTAACGCATATTGAAAGGTCCTGAATCGCGTCAAAATTGAAAATAAATCTTGTTGAATCACTGGTCCACACATTAAATTGTCGTTTAAACTCGACCCGTTGCTAGTCCTCGCCGACATGTCAAAGACCACTCTTAGCCTGGTGGTTGAACTAGATTCCTTAAACACCGCGTGATGAGGAAGATAGCAACTCGGCACGTTTAATTGATGTTCCGGAACCAATTCCATGTGATTTAAATGCTTGTATTCCGTCATAAAATCCATATATTGCTGCTTTATTTCTGGCTTACAGTTTAACTTATGCTCTAAATTATAAAATCGCTTTAACGCATTTTGGTAAGACGCGCCCAAGGCCAGCTTATCGTTTTTAAACGGAAGTCTTACTACAAACCGACCATTTACATCCCGATGAAAAGTGCTCCTAAAGTGGTTTTCCACATTTATTTCTTCAGCAGACAAGTGTCTTTGACATGAGTATTGTTCAAGTTCCCAGAATTTAGTTAAGCTATTTTCTAATCTGCTTGCGGTACTCAGGTTGCACGAAGTTCTTGTGGTACTTAAAGCAAATTCTATTGAGCCCCCGATTAGCCATCCAAAATGCGATTTCTGTAAGAAAGGTTGATGGTTGTTCGTTCGTATTTGGCCCACACAAAGAACTTCCCAAAATAGCCCGGCACCTAGCAATAAATCTATGGGGCCTGCTTGGTTAAAATATGGATCAGCAATATTGAGATTTACGGGGATTTGAACCATGGCCCTGCTGAATGATCGCGACGGAATATCTTGTGCAATTTGCGGCACTATAAGACATTGCACTTCTGCAGTGAAATTATTATGACGGGACTTGACAGAGACTTCTACCATTTTTTTGACGTAACTGAGACCTTGATTAATACCCGCAATTGTAATATTTGTGTTCACTTGATTCAGAGATAATTTTTTTGCTAAGTTCTCAGTTATGAGATTACTTTGAGAACCTACATCTAAAAGCGCCCTAGCTTCGTGCAAGTTTCCTTTGCTATCACTGACATTGACTAAAGCGGTTGATAGCAATACAGTCGTATTAATGTCCTTGTTTGAACATATCATTGATGTTGATGGCACTATTTCAGATTCATTCAATTGAGAGGCACTGCTAACCTCTGCTAACGTTGTAACATTTTGAACTACATGTAACAAACTATTATGCCTTTGTTTGCATTCGCGGCACTTTAAGGTCGATCGGCAATCATTTGTTTTATGATTATTTCTGAGACAGTTTGAGCATAAATCGAATTTCTCGACTTGCTTAAGGCGATCGGGAACACTTAATTTTAAAAATTCTAAACACTGATATATGTTGTGCGAATTGCGTTTACATTGAAAGCACGACGGTTTGTTGATATTCAAGTATGAAGCATGACGAGGTGGTTTTTCCCTTAAGCTTACTTTGTTTGATGGATTCGCCTGATGTGGCCTTGTTAAAGAGCTTAACGATTCGAGTACTTCGCATCGTTTGTCTAAAAATGTTATAAATTCCTTTAAAGTTGGAATCTCGCTATTTAGACACGATTGCCACTCTTTGTTAGTGGTATAATCTAATTTTTCGCTCAAAATTGGAACAATAAGTGCATCCCAAGAATCAACAGGTAAATTTAGAACCTTTAATGCTGCCATGTTTGAGTTTACCTTGTCTACCAATTGGCGCAGCAAAGTATGAGATGGTCTAGAAATAACTGACAATTTTAATATAGACTGAACATGTTCTTGTATGATTAACCTTTTATTTTCATACCTTCGTTTTAGAATTTCCCAAGCAGAGGTATAATTAGCTTGTGATACAGGCAATGCATCAACTGCATGCAGAGGTTCTTGCTTAAGGCAGGATTTTAAATAGTGAAAACGTTCACAATCATTTAATTTGTGGTTATCGTGGATTAGCGATTTAAAGGTGTCATAAAAAGCTCTCCAATTTGAATACCTTCCGGAGAATTCGGGCAAATTTAAAATTGGTAATTTGATATTAAATTGCGATTCACGCGAATTTTCTGCAGGAACTCTCTGTGACGCAGAACCGGTATGATCTTCCAAAATTGATTGAATTGCGCATACTGTATTAAAATACAGCGTGTCAAAGTTATCCTGATCATCATTTTCTGACAAATCTGGATTAATCATTAAGATTTCCATTTGCAAGCTATTAAACTGATCGTTAATCTCCTTTAACATGGGAAGTCGTACCTTCAACTGATTAACATTATCCCCTTGTTCAAAATTACCTACAAAATTTGCTATTTTTGTCAATCTAGCCTTAACATGACCCCGTTTGTGAATCAAGGTTCCTAATTCCGCCGCCATATCAATTAAATATTAGAATAGACTGCACGGCGACAAAGATATACACTCTCTGATGATAGGACGGGTGAAATAGAGTTATGGAAAGGATCACTGACCTGTTTGACCTAATGCCCTCCGTTTTTCTACTGATGTGTAGTTGATGTAATTGGCCTTGATGCTGCTGATATGCAGATAATTTGATCGGAGTCGTCGTCTTGAAGCTGCTGATGTGCAATAGGAAAACGTCCCTCGTTGGTGCTGCTGTTGTGCGGCTGATGGAGCTCGATTTCCAGGAATTTCGACGAACGAACACACTTTTTAAATTAATTTACCGGTGATCCGGGTCGAAGGACCAAATGTTAATGTTTGTTATTCGATAACGTAAATAAAAAAAGCACCAATATATTACAGAAACTTTATTAACCCTTTACAGCCGATGTGCCGTTGATTTGGGCTATGTTTCTCAGCTGATGTGCTGCGAACTGGTACGAGACCTTCTTTAACTATGTACAGTTACTTAACGACTACTTCTTACTTAAAACTACCTGGAGCCGCCCTGCCGCGCTCACCCCTCCCTTACTAGGGTGCATGCCTGGAAGCTCCAACACTCACATCAATACACATTAAACATGTATTAAAAATGTAACGTTTGAAAAAAATCGTTACAGCCGTTTTTGAAAAAATCGAAGAAAACTGAAAAATGACAAGAGTAAACACCATACTTGGGGTTATGCGATTTTCTTCAAAAGCTTACTGCTGTATCTAGAAAGTACACAAAATTCATATATGAAGTTTGAACGTCATACTTCTATTCGTTTTTGAGATATTCTGTTCACACGCACACGCACGCATTCATATACAGACAGAGCAATGAACAAAAACATGTTTTTGGGTTCTGGGGACTCTAAAACGAGAAGATCTGTTGAAAACTCAATTTTGAATTTTTGGGGTGAATCCAATACTTCCTTTACTGTAAAAGGCAGTAAAAAGTACTGCATTCATAATAATTAACAAAATAATAATAAAATTATATAATTTTTTAAATAAAACTTTGAGAAGCCATGCAACAAAGACAAACCATAATGCACGTAACAAAATATATTTTTGAACGAAATAAAAATGCTGTAAAGATACAAACTACGTGCTGAAGAATTCATTTTTAAATTTAAAGTTGGCAATACAAACATTTTAGGGTATAATTGACTCCCTTTGTGATTAGATGAACTAAAACCACAAATAACAAATGCGATAAAGAAATATAAAATTACACAAGTTTTTATAAGCACATTCAAGACGATAAAGAGCAAACGACTATATTCTCGTCCTACATGTCAGAACATATACAGCACCTTATTCAGTCAAATATTTTATCATCAATATACATTTCTTCGGTTGAATCTAATTTTGATTCACTATATGAAGAAACTAGTTTTAAACCATTTAACTTCTGTCTGTTTAACTAAGAGATTATGATGTAAATGTTATCTCTAAAGGAAAGAGAAACATTTGAACTTGTTCTTTTTGTACCACATAAACATGATGCATTGGTATTTTTTAACTTCAAACAAAATACCGGGTGACAATGAGACTAGGGCCATGCTTATATCTTCTTTATTTATAAATCGATTTGGATAAAATTTTATACCAATATACTAGACATAATTTCTGATTGGCCGATAGATATAGTCAAAATGGCTGACTTCCGGTTTTACCGGAAATGATACTAACTTTGTTTTTTTAAATAGAACACCCTGTATATTTTATATTTTTTGCATCTAGGAGTCAAATTACACATAATAGTCTTGCCAAATTTCAATTTTTTTAAACCAAAAATTTATTTTTTTAATAAATTTTCAGTTTCAGATAAAGATCAAGTAGTGCATGATGCATATCGTTAGATTGGTAATTGCATTTTCTATCTAATGGCCGGATGGTCCTTAGTAGGTGCCATTTAAAAAAAGTGACTTTTTCTTAAAAAACGGGTTTTGCAAATTATATTCTTTTATTAAAGGTTTGTTATTGGCCTTATTGATAAAATAGCTATTATTAAGAGTTGGTAGAGTCAAATAGAAAAAAAAATCCCAAGTCAAGGCCTTCTATGGTAGAAAATAAAAATTAAAAAAATATTTTTTTTGTTTAAAAAAATTGAAATTTGACAAGTCTATTATATGTAATTTGACTCATAGAATCAGAAAAACATAAAATATACAGGGTGTTCTATTTAAAAAATCAAAGTTGGTATCATTTCCGGTAAAACAGGAAGTCAGCCATTTTGACTATATCTATCGGCTAATCAGAAATTATGTCTAATATCTTGGTATAAAATTTATCCAAATCGATTCAAAAATAAAGAAGATATAAGCATGGCCCCAGTCTCATTGTCACCCGGTATATACAGATTGTCCGGATTGTACTCGCGACATGGGGAATTAATGAGTGCGACAAGGATAAACAAATGAAATGAGTAGATATAACAGAGAAGTAACATATCCAAATTTATCAATATACCAATGGACACTTTCAAAACTTCTCATGGATATACAAGTTTTTAAAATAAATTAAGCTCAGCTGTCATTAAGAGTTAAGCAACGGTTTCTTCAAAATTGCAAACAATTCGGGATATGCCTGAACGTGAAGGAATGGGACGATTTTCAAACGCAGTTAATAAATAAATAATATGAATAAATTTATAGTTTTATTAATTGAGTTGCCCGGCATAAATCCATTTGATAATTTAAATCTTTTCTGCTACCGTGTACTGCATTTTGAAATTTTAAATGACAGATGCGTTTAATATATTTTTTCTACTCATGACATTGAAATCAGTCATTTTGACATTGATTCCGGTGGTTGAAATTGCATTTCAACCACTAGAGATTGAAATGCTCTGACTACCGGATTTAAAACTGTTTGACATTTAATTGGTGACAAGAGAAATGTCACTTTATGTTTATTTTTTTCTAAAGTGCATTAATTTGTTAAAATGAGTGAAAATTCGTAGAAAAAAAAGTATATGTAACTCGTGGCTGATAAAATTTCAACGTCTCGAGTTACTTTTTTCAACTCGCTTCGCTCGTTGAAAAAAACCACTCTCAACGTTGAAATTTTATTTCAACCACTTGTCCCATAATATACTATAAAATATGAGTTTTGAAAGTGCTATTGGTATATTGATAAATTTTGATATGTTTTATCTCTGTCATAACTACTCATTTTATCTGTTCATCTCTGTCGCACTCATTAATTTCCCATGTCCCGAATACAATCCAGACAATCTCTATATATAATGTTTAATGCTCAATTCTAATATCCAGGCGCGCACCATATAATTCATAATAATTATTTTGCCGTTCCCTAAAAAGTAAATATTTTAAATCTTTTTTCAGATGATGTCGCAGTGTTTTGCCGAGACTTTTCGCTTCCGAAACATCATGAATCGTATGTGATATATACTAACTTAGATCTATTTACAATTGAGCGAGGGCTCAATAAAACAACGGTTTCTATCGCATCGCTCTCTAAGGAAAACTGTGAAGAAAAGTTTCTACAGAAAGGTGCTTATGCAGTAGTAACCGAGTACGACTTGTGTACCAACGATCTCCAAAATGCTACAAAATTTACTTGCAACGAGTTTACTGGAGTTCCTTTATTCAGCAAATGGTCGGGCGTTCTTGGATTTTCTTCCACAAGAACTGTTTGCGATGATGGTCTTCCAGATATTTATACAAACTTGGAGGCCTATAAACCCTGGCTAATAGATCAAATGAGACCATGGCCAACAAATAATGGTATGTTAGAATAGCTTAAGAGATAAATACGGGTACCATTCTGTATGTTTTGAAATATAAGAAAACCGAATATTTAAGGGGCACCGGAGTACACATAATACTATATGTATACTCTTTGAGATAGACAAAATTTTTTACTTAAAACTGTGTTCATGTATATATGCAAAAAATAATGAAGAAAACAAATTCATTACAGTTCGAGAATAGCTATTTGCTACATTAGGCTGGTACAAATTATGGCCGAGCTAGTACATCACGGTCTAACCCACCAGGGCAAAGTACGTTAACTAGCAAGGCCATAAACGTGAATACCGGGAGTTTGTCGTATAATAGATATTTATGCATTAAGGGAGATATGAATATGTTTTTTTCCTGAGGTTGACATGTGTTACAGACCGAGGGCCTCTGGCCCGAGGTCTGTAAGTCAACCGAAGGTAAAGAACATTTTTCGTTCGTGAAATGTAAATTTTCAATTCACGAAAAAACGGTACTTTGATTTCTTGTAAAATATATTATTTTCTACTGTTATTTCTTTCGTCTTAGCAACGAATACATTTGCGTACTGTTAGTTCTTGTTATCTAGCAACACGTAAACATACCGAAATCATGCATTTTTGGGCCTGGAAACACGACTGAAAAGTGTATATCGTTGTTCAATCGCAGACAAAATGTATGTATTTTTTTTAAAAAGCCTGAAAACTCTTGCTCCTGCTCCTGATAAAATTTTTAACAATAAATTTAATTACATTGGCATATTTATTATGTTATATTTAGTAGCGACTCTTGTTCAATTACAAAAGAACCTGCCTTGAACAGAAATAACATACACTTTTAAAAAGGTTGCAAATAACATAAGTTACTCGAATGAACAAAGTAAAATAGCTTTTGAAACTTGAACTGAATAATATAAACACTTGCGAGTGGAACACTAACGTTCTGTTTAAAATTTATGATTACCCCATCGTAAACAATTCGGGCCGCCGGTGCCGCGACCTGCCTCAAAAAATCAGCTAAAATGCGACTAAAATGGGTTTGAAGGTAAATATTTTCCTAGCGCAACATAGTAGCAAAACCAATTCGATCATGTCTTCAGTAGATATGTTTATAAATACTCGAAACACAAAAATAAAATGTATAAAACGTACGTTATTACTAAAACATCGGACAAAAATATAGACTATTTTTCGGACGCAAATCAAAGGTTTCCAAATCTCAATTTATTTTCCAAAATCAGGACAAAATAATTTCTACGACTTATCAATATTATAATCCTTACATATTACACTACACCGTTTATCATCCGAAAACTTGAAAGTTGCTCCCACAAAATAGTAAGAAACAAAAACTCTACCAATGCGCGTACACGCTTCCATGTCGTGATGCGGAATGCACGCTGGTAATAGTGTCATACCAGCTGCACATTTACGCCAAGCTTTATTGGGGTAGTTTTATAACTACAATAATTCTAGCAAATAGAAAGTTAGACAAGGAAACTGAAATGTCTGAAGAATGGAAACAAGACGTTTCAGAGCAGTATTAAGTTTCAAAACAAGTGTTATTGACTGTTATGCACAGAGATATAACTATCATACCAGAGAGGTTAAAGGGTTAATCGTTTTTGAAAATTTCAGTGAAACTTGTCGCCCACCCACAGGTTTCGTATGAAGCTCCTACCCAGGAAAATAAATAAACGAAAATTGGTAGAAACACTTTTTATGAAATTAATGCAAAATAAAACTATTTACACAATATATACATAATAGCTACACATTTAATTGACATTCGAAACCAATACTTTGTAACTATGCGATGCAAGCTTTTCAAAGTCGTAACCAAATATAATGCCGTCTTTCTGATCACCCAACTTTTCTTTTAAGAACAATTCAGCTTTCTTAACCCTCCGTGTTTTCACAATGGCTGGAATGTGTATAATCTAGATTTTAATGTATATACCAGTCTATACTTGTAATAAAGTTTGAATAAAAGTATTTATATTTGGGTGAGTATTATAGAAGGCATTAGAAAAATGTGCATGGCTGGTTGTCAAGCCTAAATGGCTTGAATCGGGAGCCCATAAAGATGGAGGGCAAGTAGCATATTCACTAATATAGTTATCCACTAAATAATCAGCCATTCTACCGTACGCTTCTGGAGAAGGTAAATTATCCATAAATTTATTTACAAAACCTTCGCTAACCTTGAAGGGAGGAAGGCAATAGGTAAGGTGCCACTTTGCATCTGAGTGAGACTGTTTATAAATAGAAACAAATCCTAGTTGCTGGATTTTTCTGTACTCTGAGTTAAGTGGAAAACACCCAAATATAGTGGAGGATGGCCAAACGTGATTAATGGCGCTGCGAATAGATTTTGTTCAAAATCTAAAATTATTCTACACGGACTTAGAGTGAAATTAAATAATTTCGATGACTTTAAAATTTTCAAACGTTTTGATATATGTTTGGGTGTGCTTTTTCGGAAGGAGGCAAACATGCGCGGTATATAATGACCATTACGTACGCAGTGAATGGTAAATAGTTGAAAGAAGAATTTAGGGTCATATTTAAACCATGTAATAAGTGTCGGCTTCTGACAAGCATTTTAAGTTAGATACAGAACCAAATATAATTATATGATTTTCGGTAACGTTGCTCAAAAGAACACATTCTTCTCGATCAGTTTTTGGGTTCATTGTATTCAAAATTTCGTGGACTTCATGGTGTTTCGTGGATTGATCGCCTTGATTCTCAGACGACTTCGGTTTATGTTGCGTCTAATTAAATCGATGTCCTTCGTGGTGATGTTCCTCTTGTATGTAGAGTGAGCTATATCCGAATTGATTATTTTGGCTGATCTTTGGCGTAAAACTATCGTCCACAGCCTTTATATTACACGAATTGCTGATGGCTTGTCTGCTTAATTTCTGAACATCCGGATCATGATTATGATTTAGCTTCTGCCAAAGTACTATGTCTCCTTTAAATAAATACTAAAAATTAATTAAAAAAATTAAAAAGAAGAAGTTAATTTATGTCACACGTGCTGGGTGATCTTACGCAAACAGATTTGACTTGCATGTAACAGTCTGACAAAAAATTTAGAAAAATTAAAATACAAGGCTAGGTATCGGATTTTACAAAATTTACTGAAATTTTATATTTGTTACTAGCTGTTACCCGCGACTTCGTTCGCGCGAGGTTCGTTATTTGTGTATTAAATAATGATTCATTAGTTTCTGTCATCCCTTCCCATCATATCCCCGTCCACGTCCCTTTCTCCGTCCCCGTCTTCGTACCGCCCCATCCCGTCCCTTCCCGTCCCGTCCCTTCCCGTCCCGTCCCTTTACCTCCCGTCCAGTCTCGTCCCGTTCCGTCCCGTCCCGTTCCCTCCTCTTCCATCCCATCCCATCCCTTCCCTTTCCGTCTCGTTTCGTCCCTCTCGCCCCGTCCGGCCCCGCCCCGTCCCGCCCCGTCCCGTTCCGTCCCTTCTCTTTGTGTCCAGTCTCGTCCCGTTCCGTCCCTTCTCTTTGTGTCCAGTCTCGTCCCGTCCAGTCCCGACCCGTCCCGTTCCGTCCAGTCCGTCCCCTCTCGTCCAGTCCAGTCCCGTCAAGTCCCTTCCCATACGTCATGTCCAACGTCTTGGACTTAAAAATAAATGCTATTTTTGCCATCAACGTCCCAAAAAACCTCAATAACGACACCCATATCGTATTTTAGGCTTATTTACCCCATTTCACCCCCTAAGGGGTTGATTTTCGGAAAATCACAAAATACTTGTTTGCTTATTTGTTTTTAGTAGTACTCCTACGAAGTTTCAAGCCGAAATGTCTATTTAATATTATTTCTCCATACAAAATTGAAACCCCCATGTTACCACTTTAGGGGTTGAATTTCGAAATATCCTTCCTTATTTCTTGTATACATCATAAAGGGAACCTCTGTGCAAAATTTCAGCTTTATAGGTCCAAGGGTTTGGGCTGGGCGTTGATGAGTGGGTCAGTCAGGACTTTTAGAAATATATACTGATGATGGGGCCATAATTATATCGGGTGTTCATAAACAGTCGTCATCTCAGTTGCTTTGAAAAACAAAATGTTATATCTTTGATTAATTCATGCAACACAATGAAACGTCATTGAGTACTGTCATAGCGCATTTTTTCTCAATTTTAATAGACATACGTTTCTGAAGTCAAAACCTACTGGGATGACGACTGTTTATGAACACCCGTTATATAACAGCAATGCGATAACATGAACAAGCAAATAGAACGCTTGAGTAAGAAAGAGATGGCAATACAAAAAAATTATATTAGTAGGCATGTACGGTCTGGCCCTCTAATTTCTTTTGGCTGGCTTCCTCTCATATTTCTTATCTTGGCGCAGAAAATCCTATTATTATCTTTATATGTTTCATTTATCTCCCTTCGAAAGTTTTCTCAGCTTTTCTTCTTAGCTTCTTTTACTGTCTGTTTTACTTTATTTCTCCTATTTATATATTCCTCTCTATCCTGTTGCTGTCCAGTCTGTATGTATTTCTTCCAGGCTTTTTTCTTTTCCCGTATTTCTTTTACTTGGTCATTCCACCAGTTTGTTCTTTTCCTGTTACTATTTATTCACCCCACAGACACTGCCTTTGAGTATATTACTTTTTTAAATATTTTCCATCTTCCTTCCATTGCCCTTCGTCTGTCTCTTCTTGATATTTTATCCCGTCTTTTTCTTCTTTTAGTTTATTTATCTTCACCTTTCTCAATTTTAATTCGTTTTCTGTTTTTTGCTTCTGTATTTTCCATGTCGCTCTTACTAATCTGTTTATTTCCTAGTTCCGCCCTCTTCTCAGTTACTGTTTGTTGTATACTGTGTCTTAATTCCGGTGTACAGGTTATATAATCTATTATACTTTTGGCCTGTCTCTCTTCTGCTACGAATGTATACTTGTCTTTTAGTTCTTGATCCCAGAAAGTATTTCCTATCAATATGTAGTTTAACTGGCAGAATTATAGCATTTTAGTTCCACTTGTATTCATTATTTTCTTTAATTCATTATAGAATTCTTCAATTTTTCTTACTTTACTTCCTTCTATTGGTGCGTACATTTGTATAATTACTATTCTTTCTTCCATTTGCAGGTGTAAGATTATCATTTTCAAATTTATTGCCTCTGCCATGATGACTATTTGGTTTAGTTTCTCATTAACGATGATTCCCACACCCTCCGGTGCCCTTTCTTCCACTGTTACCACATGTAGTGTGTATTTGTCAGTTTTATTGTCCCATTTCTTTTCTTCTTAGTTTTACTTACTCCTAGTACATCAATTACATATTCATCCATTTTTTCTGTTACCTCTATCTCTTTCCCTGTTAGTGTTGTTATATTTCATATTCCTGTTGCCATTTCTTTTGTCCCTCCATTTTTTCTTCCTGTTTCTTTTTACTTTTATCCTCTTTTTCCCTATGTTTTTGTATATTACATGTTTCTGTCTGCTTAGGTTTGTCATCATATTTATGATACAAGTGTGTTATATTAGAAATAATCCACGAGAGAAAAGTTGAGCTCTCGAGCCGTCAGGCCGAGATGGGTCTTTTCTGTATTATATTATTTTGTAATATATCACACACGCGCCGTACTAAATTTTATCCAAAAACTCAATAAATACCAAAAAAGCATAAATTTAGTATCGACAGTTGTGAAAAGTCAGTGGCAAATTAATTGAGAGTGAGCGAAAGAATTTATAAGCTACGGGAGTGAGTTAAGTAGTTATTATAACCTACAGTGTTAAGAGTAACGTGGGTTATGATGTAAACAAGCTGGTAATAGCTCAGTTTACTTATTTAAAACGAACTAGTAAAACACCATATTACTATTGAGTATTGGATAGATATGCGCAAAAAACAGGTTTCACCAATCAGAACAGATTGTGTAAATGCGACATTGATATTTAACAAAGTTTAAAAATTATTGCGTTTGCTGATGTTCCGTATGCCGTCAGAACACTGCAAGTATGTAAAACCGTATCGTTGCCTTCCTCTATTTGATATTCTATGAGCTATTGGTAATATTAAAACAGAATTTGGTAATAAGAACTATAGTTAGTTTTTTCTCTTTAAAAACACCACAGCTGTCGTCAGAGCGAGAATAAAAACGTTATATTTGGTCGTTTTTGGAAGGTAGCCTGCACGAGCTTTATGATTACAGAACACTTCGTTTTATACTTCATTCAGAATTCGCTATAAAGTAATAGCCATAAATTCTTCCAAACTATACATTTTGTTAAGCCATTTTGCAGCCTTCAGCCACCTAGCTGATTATCTAAGTTGCCTGTACAGCCTATCTGTACTTTAAATCTGATTCCAACATTTTTTAACTTTCATCACAAAAACTCACAAGCGCAAGCTCATTCCTTGCTCATTTGATTCTGATCACCCTGTATACTGACGCGGCTGCTCCGCTTCGTTTCTTTTGGGCCACGCTCTATCACCGCTGACGCAAAAAATCCAGATTTTTTCGCCGAAGCTTACGCCTCTTGATTGGCCAAAACTCCGCGTGCCCACGCGGCCGGTAGACGTTCGGATGTTTCTGCAAGCAGAGAGGTGGTCAGCAGTGAGCTCTTGTGTGTGTCGCACGTGTTTGAGGTGTCTCTTTCTTGGTGCTTCTGAAGGGTTACGTCCCACAATGTCGTGCAAAGGCGATCTTTGATTCCCGTTACCTTTGGAGATTTGCCAGCAGGACGTGCAGCCCGCCCTTAATCTCATCGTTATACCCGGTTACATGTGGGTGACCAAGTTGTAGAAAGAACGCCATCATTCGGCGGATTCGTTGTGCCAAGGAAATGCTCTCGTATCACACCCCCGCAGCCAACTCAGAGCGTTGCTAATGTGCCGCACCTTACCGTTCAGACGACGTCCAAACACAGGTACCATTTGTAAATGTTATGTAAAATAGTAACCATTTTGCGTTCGCACAGAACTTATTAGCATGTGTGTGTAATCGCCGATGTGTCATAACTTGTAGCCGCAGAGTACTGAATTAGCTTGCATGCAGCCCACGAGCAGGCTAACTAACTGAATTGACGCATTTCGGATCGCCAGTGGCGCGTTTAATCAATCGCTGGGCATGTTGTTGATAATTGGGCCGCCATTGTTGTAAACCACGGCGTTGTGCCCATCTGTGAATCACCGCTAACGCTTGCTCGGTGGTTGACCCAAATTTGCATTAGAACTGGCTGTAAATCCATGTATTTCTAACATCCTTATAGAAGTAAATTAAATAGTGCTCTGGGCGCGGAAATTTATCAAGAGAGATTGCTTTTGTGAATAACGGCGTATCGATCATCCGTATGCGAAATCAGTCAGCTGTTCAGTGCGTGACGTAATTACGCGAAGTTGCGTTTGTGAACGAAGGACTTTGATCGTTGTTTACTTGCAATCAAATTTTGCTTGTACCTGACCGGGAATGAACTATCTCTGTGTGAAAAATCTATGCGTTCCGACCGTTTGTGTTTGTAATATTTGAACCTTTGCTTTGGGTACGACCAGTTAAGCGATATATTTTTCTGTCAATCTTTGTGCTTTGGGCACCTTACCGATAATTAACCATTTATTCTGTGATTGGCTTCACCCCGCGACACTGTCGCAGTAAAGTAATGGGTCTCGACCCTCTGTAGTATACACGTTGAGTCAGCAACTTTCGGCAGATCGTTTAACGGGTCACCTGAGCCTACTGTAATTGGCATTGACCATTTTGTTAATTATGTGTGTGTTAGTATTAGCGCGCTATCTCCAGCTGGGGGCCTTAGGCTAAGCCCTGCTTGTAATCAAGGCGACGTAATCGTTGCCCTTAAGGGTTTGTGCTGTATCCTTCAGTCAATAGATGCCTATGTGATTACGAGGTTTATTATTGAATATGACTTCTGCATGCTCTTTCCAGATTTAACAGCTAGTCTCAAGATCGATGTACGACGGAATTTGAGCGTTGGAGTGTGCAGGTAGGTTTGACAGCGCCCCCCCCCCCCCGCAGTGGCTTTACAGACCCGAATGAGTAACCAAAGTATCTATTTCTCGAATTTGTAACCTGAGCTTGATATACCTCGAGTACCTTCATGAAGTAGTACCCAGTGTACTCTTCGTCTCGTCTAACCGTTCAGGTCCAGTTACACGAGTACAATTAAAGACAGACTTGGTGGCGCCCTCTCATTTTTGCTTTACCCCGTTTATGCCACGCCACGCTTGCCCAGTGACGTACCGTTTGAATCACGCCCAACTCCCTGAGCGCTTCAGCCGAGGCCTTTAGCCTGTTTTAACGAATCTAAGGGCGAGCGTGCCATCCTTTCCCGGACTCAACCAGTTGAGCGATACTCACCTCGTGTGGGTGTCGCTAAGCCATTTTAATACCGTAACAATTTACTATTAAATCGTGGAACAAAGTGTCGAAGCTTATTTTACAATATCTCTAAGTGAACCATGTATACTCTGTTCACATCTTTTTTGCATGAAGGTTGGCCATTGAAAGTTTTGCAATTTAGCTATGTAAAATTACTTTGTTGTGTTTAAACGAGGTTTAGATTTGAAGATGTGGTTTCCAAATGCGTTTCGGTTAGAAAAAATTAGAAAACCCCTTCAAATGCAAAGCTGCCATATTTGAGCAGAGCAGAAAAAAACTGTAATAATTTTTATGTATATTTTAGCGTCATTAATTGTGTAATTCAGATATTTTTAATTAAGTTCATGGAAAGTTTTGTAAATACTTTAGATTTTGCATGGCTCGACATTGTTCATAACAAATGAACAAATATGTTTCCCCCTGTATAGGTCATTCACTTTAGATATCAATTGTCAATTTCGAATTTAAGTTAAAATCAAGGTTTATAGCTGTATCGGTTTCTTTAATACAACTATACCTCACAAAAAAATGTCAAACATATTTAAAATACTTTAGGGTATCGTCCTGAAACTTTGTCAGATTAGAAAATAATATCGGGTGATCAAATAAATTGTGTGTGCTGTGGCTGAATATAAATATCACGGCGACACAGCACGCTAGAGTAGCAATTTATTTGATCACCCGATACCTAGAGGTAATATTACCAACAAAAAAGCTACTATAAGTCTGACAAAAGATTGAGTACAAACCTTGCTGTTAGATCGTAGAAAAAGGCATATTTGGTTTATTTTAAATTGTACATACTGCAATGTCAATGTACGAGGGGTGTTCGAAACATTATAAGTTATGTGCAAAATTCCGAATTTTTAAAGAAAATTTCATTAAGGTTTTAAACACCTATTTCTTCACATATGCTATCAAAACGAGCAGTCCATCTGGCAACAATATTCTGTTTGTCAAATGACACTAAATTAGTTGAAGATTATACAGGTTCCACAATAAATTCGAATTTACGGTTCTGTTCATGTGCAACTTAATAACAGAGATCCAAGGCCAACCATCATGCAAAACAGATGTGAACCTATTTTGTATACATTAATATAGGGCATACGTTGTTAACAAGTTTTATTAATTACAGACCCATGTACGACCCCAAATGGAGAAATAGGCGAATGCTGGTACATATATCACTGTCCGGCGCTGTTGGACGCATCTTCAGATGTAACTAAAGTAGCGGAAGCAGCATTTTTGCGTGAATTGATTTGCGAAACAGAAGTACAAGGCGAATTTTCCGTGTGTTGTGTCAGGTCATCAAATTCCACAGTTATTCACAGAAAAGACGAAGCAGAACCAATCGAAGTGCCTACTAAATTTCTCGAAACTCGTCTTTGTGGATTACAGCATAGAGATGATTATTTTACTTCATCAACAGCATTAGCTATAGACGAATTTCCGTGGATAGTAGGAATTCACGATAGTTCGGATCTAATTTGTACGGGAACTTTGATCAATTCAAGGTACGTTCTTACAGCAGGAGACTGCTGGAATAAATTTGATCGGGATGATACAATGTAAGTCTAGTAAAATGTAGCTTAATAATCTTAATAATTTGTGCATTACTTCAGTGTTCGACTTGGGGATTATGAATATTCTAACGACACATCTTGTGTTAAAGATCCAGATATTGATGCCACTGACTGCACTGAAACTGAAAAATACGGCATAGAGGATGTTATACGGCACCCATTTTACTTACGATACTTTAGTCCAAACTCAATAAGTTTAGCGCGACTAAATAAAACAGTCTCTTATTATACAGGTAAGAATGGTTTGTTGACTATCATAAGAATCAGTCGAGTTACAACTGATCTACGACTTATGACCATTTCATAACCGTGATAAAAATTACTGCAACATTCATTAAACATGTTCAATTTTTTTGTATCTTTGTAAAAGCCTTTATTTTATTATTTTACTGCATTTAATAATTTATATGATTCTCATAAATTATTTCCAATCCCAATACCTTTGGTCATTGCTTCCGCATTACTATAAGGACTTTTGACTAATTGTTCCATTAATGTAATCTTCTGCTAACTTAGCTAAAAAAACCTATGTACGTTTCAGTACTCTAGAAAGTGCATTATTTAAATATTCGCGTATAGTACTGCAAGGTCAATTACGTTGCCAAGGAAGCTATTCCGGGAGTATCGTCTTTTCCTTCTACCATTGAGATCACCTTAAATCGTCGGCTTTTCAGTTCCATTACGTCTGAGAACTTGGGAAAAAGATAGTAAGGTGCGTCTTTGGGTCTCTGACAATGATATCGGATAGGAATCCAAATTCTTTTAGAATTGACTTGTTGGCTCTCATATTCAATTTTTTTTTCTTCTTCTTCTTTCAAGGCTGCTCGTGACCGAGGTTGGCGATCATCAATGCAACCTTTACTTTGTCACATAATGAAATTAAACATTATAATTATAATTAATGAGGTTTATGTAGCTGTAACTTTCCACTGACAACTGTTTGCAGTTGTGGATTAAGTTTACTTGTGGAAATTATCAGCAGTGACTTGAAATGCTCATCAGTTTGTTTGGATCTGTAAATATTTTTTGTATATTTATTTTGGAGAATGTTTTTTCACATAGATAAGTAGCGCCGAAGGCGGAAAAAGCTAGGAACAAATTTATGCAACTGATCAAACTGTGTGAGTGGAAGCCTGTTATAAAATTCCAGCAATGATGACTTTAAATATTTTTCTTTAAAAATATCGCTACACTGCAAATCAATCATTTAAATTTGAAGTTCCGGAGCAAGGGTTTCTATATCAGTGCTAAAAAGATTTTGAAAAATCTTGATATCGTTTGCAATTGCATCAAAATCTGAAAAACCAGACTCAAAATTTATTTTTTCGTACACTAGCATTGAAAGAGCTACTTTGCCGTACAATTTATTAATCAGAAAGTTGCACTTTGCGGTATTCGTACGGCAAAGTAGTATTTTGCGGTATTCGTACGGCAAAGTAGCACTTTGCCGTACGTTTCCTTAGTTACAACACATATAATATTACATTACATTAATATTACTCTACTTATTTGCTATATACGAGGATAAGTTTAGTATTCCGTTTTGTATGCTAGTGTACGAAAAAATATTGTACGAAACTCGTATGAAAGTGGCTCGGAACCCGCTCGCAGCAACAGCCAGCAACCAACTCCCAACACTGACTAACAAAACCGGCTCGCGCCACGCTGCAGATCGGCAAAAGGCTCGCGAGGCGTCGGCAGCGCAGACCGAAAAGACTGCGATGGAGCGAAAAACTTCCAAACATCTCTCACCTGCTCCCACAGGCTCGCGTTTCAAATTCACTGCAGAAAACACGCTAGTAGCCAAGCTCGCTAGGACTGCGAGGCGGAACAGCCCACGTGCAAGCGAGACGGCTCAAGGCCAGAGTGCAGCTGGGCGACGACTTGAAGCCAAAACCTGCATAAACTTGGTATACTGTTACGCTATTTTTGTCGTTTTGCATGTCATATTTGAAATAATTAATTAGATTCTACCATTTGCATTCATTTCCTAAATATACAATATATTTTCTCTAAATGGTTAGGCAACCCTATTAACATCATTCTCAATTTCTGAATAAGGTACAGTTTTATCTTTATCAGCTTAAACCACACTTTGCATCGCTCAGTTTTTCTGACAGTCCACTTTCAAATATTGGAACTTTGATAAGTTGAATTAGACTGTTTTTGACCAATTTTTCTGCCATTTCCTGGCCAGTCCTGTTTCATGTTAGTTGGATCGCTCCTTATGGGGACCTTGCTTCATCGGCTTTGCTAGCCAACTACATTTTTAAAGAATCTCAGAGGCATCGTAACCCCCATGGAATATTCCGGTAATTTGGGTTATACTACCGGCATTCGGTACGTCGTTGACGGATTTGATTGGAGGACCCTGCTCTGCACGCTGGACTGAACGATTTGGCCACTTTACATGTTAAGGTTTGTTGCCTACGGTTTCCTCTCTTTAACGCCGTAATCTACCTGGAAATTTGTATTTCTAGCCTTTTTTTTTACTACCTTTGAAGTGTGTTTTTATTTAGAATGGTTTCCGTATTGGCGTAATTTGTTCTGTTTGGGACATGAGGTGCATTTGCGAGCCGCCTGGCCGCCCATTCTTGCAGCTGAGGTCTGATGCCATTTCCCTGCGATCGCTGCATTGTAACACCTAACGAGACTCATCTGCAGCCCGTTACGAGGCCATCTTTATGGCTAGTGAACTGCCTGGTTGCCACGTCCACCAGCTCAGCACCACGTGCCTTGTGTACCTGAGGTTTTTGTAGTGCTTTAGTTATGTATTGTTTGGTTAATCTGCGTTAATTACTATGACATTTTTGAATTGCGATAATAGTATTTTGTGTGTAACGATTTGTGTGCTTTACTTGCGTAATTCGGTCATTGATTATTTGGTATACTTACCCGGTAGTTGTTTCTGCAGCCGCTGTTAGCTTGATTTAATAAGTAATCACTTTTTCATGCATAACAACCTAGTGCATTGACATTAATTTAAGTTTCGCTTTAGCTGTCAAAATTTTTGTGCTGTTGTGGCTATGCTACCGCCGACGGGATTATTACCTTCGCCATCCTTTGTCACAATACACTTAAATTTAACGGAAAAATATGACAAAAAAGCTATTTACAAGCGGGGTCGTAATCTTGAAAAATCGATAAATAACTCATACTTTCGTAAACTTTGAAAATGTCCCTTACATTTTATCGTAAACGAGAAAAGGATCTGCTGCCTTTTTTCTCTCAAGAAAAAAACTTAGTATTCGGTAATGATATAAGAAGACTCTTAGAAGCAATGGGTTTATCAGAATACGCACCAGGCGAATGGCGTATTTTTATTGACAGCTCAAAACGTAGTTTAATATGTGTTCTCTTGAACAACCGTAACAGATATGGAGCAGTGATCATTTTACGAGGAATACGAGACAATATCACTAGTCCTGAAAAAAAAAATAAGTATGAAGAACATCAGTGGGTGATTTATGTCGATCTAAAAATGGTAAACTGCTTCCTTGGACAGCAAAGTGGATACACAAAATATCCTTGTTTTTTATGTCTTTTGGGACAGCAAAGCTAAGGAACAGCAGTGAGTTAACAAAAATGGGCCTCTCAAAAACTTCATGGTTCCAGGAAAAGAAAACGTAATCAACGAACCTTTGGTTGGGAGAGAGAAAATCATATTTCCACCTTTGCACCTTTGGGACTTATGGAGCAATTTATGAAGGCGTTAAATCGAGATGATGCACTTTGCTTTGGGGACTTAATACGTAAATTTCGTGGGATTAGCATGGAAAAACTGAAAGGCATATTAGATGGCCCTCAGATAAACCAGCTTATAAAAGATCCAAAATTTACGGGTGCAATGAATAAGATATAATCTAATAGTTGGTGCTCATTTGTTAAAGAAGTACAACATTTTCTTGGCAATCATAAAGCAGAGAATTTCACAGAATTAGTGAAAAATATGCTTTCTGAATTTAATATTCTCGGTTGTAACATGAGTATAAAACTGCACTACCTCCACAACCACTTAGATCGATTCCCACAAAACCTAGGTGATTACAGTGAAGAACAGGGGAAAAGATTTCATCAGGCCATTAAGGCGATGGAAGAATGATATCAAGGAAGATGGGATACCCACATGATGGCCGACTACTGTTGGAGTATGCAGCGCGACTGTCCTACTAAACTCAATGCTAGAAAATCGTATAAAAGAAAAATTTTAAGTGATAAGCCATGAATGTATATTTTTTGCATTGTGATCGTGAAAGTTGTCTTTTTAACGAAATATCGTATTGAAAGTTCCACTTTTTTTAACCCAAAAATAGTGAAAAAAGTATACTTTTTTTAACTATTTTATTGAAATGTCAATTTGACAGTTGTCAATTCCGAAGTCCTTTTCCACTAAATTTCGACCAAGAGATCACTATTCAAAAAAACTACGTGTACAACACGTTTTGAAAGTCCTTTTTTTAATTCATTTGCTTGATTAGCTCGGACTTCGCCCTCGTTATCAAACTGCAAATTCATGAAAAAAAGTATGACTTTCAAAACTAGTTTAACAAATTACTATTATCTATACCAGTGGGATAAGTAACGCATTACGTCACTCATTTGACACTATTTAAGTTATGTAATGAAGCTCATTACACCACTCAGTTATGTAATGGTTTCATTACGCAACTGAGTTGTGTAATGACTTCATTACGTAACTGAAATAGTGTCAAATGAATGACATAATGACATTTGCCTACTAAAATATTTTTGAAAATGACAGATCTGATATTTCTCTTAATGCACTTTTCTCAATTTTAGGCAGTCGTAGATAAAATTTTGTACAATACATGTGTGATAATGCATCATTAATATACTTGTGTGCTTACATAACTCGTGCTGCGCACTCGTTTGTAACTTACACACACGTATATTAATGATGCTGTTATCCCACTTGTATAGTAAATAACGATTATCTACTTTGTGAATTAAATACCTTACTTTGAAGTGTTTGCTTTTTAATGAGCCTTTGTCGCAAATACTAAAACCTGTCACCTGAAATGTTAAAAAAAGTTCTGAAAGAGGTCAATATAGCGTACCTTAAAAACCAGACCTGTTAGACTAAATCTGACATTTAATTGGGAGTATACACCCAAAAATTACCTACAAAAAGTTAAAAAATAGCAGGCACCAAAATGTGTGTTGGGCTGTGTAATCAATGGCTGTCTACTTGAAAACAAGTTTCCAGATTGCTGGAAACAAGCTTATATTACACTACTGCTCTGCTAAAAGTTACAGATTATATATTACGTACAACTGCTCAATGTAAGCTTTCTATCTTGATCCCGTTAGACTTCCCTAAGGCATTTGGCACAATCGACCGTCGCATACTATGCGCTTTACTGCATTTCATTGGATTTAAACAAAATGCAATTGATCTTCTGGCCGATTATCTTTTTGACAGGTTTCAGTGTGTTAAATAACAGAGAAAAAATCAAATTTTTCACTTCTATTATCTGGCGTTCCTTAAGGGTCTATTTTTGGACCTTTGTTATTTTCTATTTACACATCCAATTTCAGTAAGTGTATTGAATTTTGCGACTATCATGCATATGCTGATGACACAAATATATAATTTCTGCTTTCCCTCCGATGTGCTAAACAACGTTTCTAAGATAAACATGCGCCTACAGAATATTTTCAATTTATCGCTGCAGCACAATTTATTTCTAAATCCGTCAAAATCACAAATAATGGTGTTTGGCAGAAAGCACATCTTCAATAATACATAAAACACCGAAATTAAAATTAATAGCACCATAATTCTGCAAAGAGTCAGTGTAAAAAATTTAGGATTGCCGCTGGACAGTTCTTCTAAAAACTTAAATCACATTTCCACAAACATTCAAAAAGCTTATGCCAATTTATAGTATTTTATTTAACTAGCATATAGTGTTGTCTATATTACAAGAGGATGAAGTTTACACATGAGCCGAATGCGAGTGTTATAATCATCCAAGTGTAATGCAGCCATTGTATGCCTGTCAACCACAATATTTTATCTACATCTATGTATATAGTGGGTGGCACTGTAAGTCTGTGTTAAATTCGAGATTAGCAAGTTTGGTTTTGCGTCAGTCTGTGTCAAAACTGACGCAAAACCTAACCTGCTAACTTTGACGTTATTGACAATGTAGCCCACTAATTTAAAAAAAAAATACGCTGTGGAATTTGAAATTTTATATTCTGCTAGTGTAATATGAGCCGCTTTTTATATTTAGAATTGGATATATTATGCACTTATTATTTGACAGTTGTAGATAATAGTATAGTGTTATTAGAAGTAAAAGTGATACTTTATGTGACGAAGCTGAAGTTTATTTAGCCGAAGGTTAGTGAGGCAAATAATTCAGCTAAGCCACATAAAGTCACTTTTACTCCGAATAACATATACTACTTTATCCGCAAACGTATTCAGATAAATTTCATTAATATAAATTTAAAAAAAGGATGCATCGGCGTGGAATCGAACCCGGGCCACCCGCGTGACAGGCGAGCACTCTACCCCTGCGCCAACCTCGGTTGTTTAAATAAGGCGTTACTACAATGATATATGAACATACTGAATCACCCGAGCTAGTAGCACACGGCCACAGCAGCTGTCACACCATAACCCACGGCGACAGATGCTCCGCTGCGCTGCTTACAGGATTTAATTAAATTAGAACTTTTTCGTACTCTTTTTGAAAACAAAAACCGGCCTACTATCTAAGTCTAAAAATTAGCAAAATTTTAAGCCATCATACAATTTAATCGGTCCAGTATCTTCGGAGGAGATAGTGAACAAACATAGAAAGAAAGAAACAGAGCAACGATTTTATGTGATTAGGCACATAAAGTACGCAAAAGTTGCTATTTTATCTGCTTAATCAGATAAAGTGACACTTTTACCTTGTCAATAGACACATACGTTGTCACTTTTATGACGTTTGCAAATAATAGTATATTATGTTATTAGAAGTAAAAGTGATACTTTGTGTGGAAGGACTGTTTGACTGACCAGCATGAGAGAGTCAGACAAGTCCGGGCGAGGAGTGCAAAGCCACTTTTACCAATAGCATATGCTATTTTATTTTTAAACGCCCGAACTTATAGAAATAAATATATATTTAAAAAATTAGTCACTTGGGTGGTCGAGTGGGCTAGCAGTCTGCTTAGCAACCAGATGAACATGGGTTCAAATCTGGCCGTAGCCGAGAATTTTTTTGGAGCGGCAATGGATTTGAGCTTATTAGTTAAATTAGCTGTAAGGTAGGTTTAAGATTAGGAGTGTGTTGTATGTTTGCGGCGGAGCGTAATGTAAGTCGCCTGCGGCCCATTGCCTCCGTTGCACTTGCCACGAGGTATAAATGGTCCTCGACATCTAGAGGTAAAATACGTTATAGATAACTAGCAACCAGTGAGACAAATGTCTCATTTAATAAAACAAAAAAGACCGTCCCGGACGGACCAGCGTCCCGGACGGACGGAAATCACGTGATTTCTCGAAAACCGGAAGTGTCACGTGACCATTTCAAACATATAACTTTCATAACTTTGAAACTGAAACAGCGTCCCGGACAGACAAAGCAGCTTCCCTGACAGACAAGATAAGATAAAGGATGAATGAATGAATATATTTCAAAAATTATGATTATCGGGAATTTACGTCTAACTTAGTTCCAGGCAATCAAGAAGGTCAATGTCAAAAAAATTCGAAAGCTCAAGTTTTTAAATACTTTTTCCGCCAATTGTACTAGAACCGATACATTATTGACAATTTTTTTTAGCAAAGTCAAACATTCCATTACATCAGCCGTTGCTAGATAATTTACAATAAAACTGTACAGGAATAATATTCCCGGCTTAGGCAGAGCATATTCCACTACTATTTCGTAATTTGTTAATTCCTCGTATCGATCGCCGAAAAAATAGTATGTGTATCTTGGACAAAAAGCAACATTCCCAGACTCCTGTGTTGTTGGGCTCGACAATCGCCTCGCCCAACAATATTCACAGTCGTCTGGGAATGTTACGCTTTTCGTCCTAGATACACAATGTACTATTACTCACAATCGGTTAATCATAGGTATCTTTCTAACCTTCAAAGCGGTAGGAAAGCAAGTCATTGTTTACTTTACCTTCCAGCTAGCTGGGAAAATTTTTCCCGGCTATGTCACTTTCAATGAACTTTCCATGTTACCTAGCAATAGCGTTACAGATTCCGTTGTTAAAGTGATTAATTAAACTATGATAAAAATAGGTATTAGTTAAAACTTCCCTAATTAAATAAATAATAACGAAAACCGATTATGAGTAAAATGGTATACATACCAAGGTGAAAATTTTCATTCCTGTCTAGAGATAAAGTTGACCTCGACGCTTCGCGTCTCGGTAAACTACTTAATCTCTAGACAGTAATGAAACACTTTCCACGTCGGTATGTAATGTACTATTACTTCCCCACTTTTATGCCTAGGCATAAAAGTAATGCATTTACTTTGTCTGTCAAGTTACATAAGTTGTCACTTTGACGACGTTTGAAAATAAAGACCTTAATATGACATATCTTGTTGGTGAACGATATGGATGAACATCAACCCACCGCATACAAGCGAGATAACGATAATAAAAATAATAATAATATATTATAGTGCATGCGTTTTTAAGACGGCGCTATTGCAAGTACCAGTGTTCATTTAACAATTCTGTTGGTTTAAGAAGTTTTAATTTAAACCGTTTTTTAGATTACATTCGTCCTATCTGCTTGCCCATTCCAGGAACCTCAACTGCAAAGGTTGGTGACACCATGTACATGTCCAGCTGGGCTCAAGCCACATCCTTTCGATTAATTAAGATTAAAGTGTTGGCGCAGTTAATAGAAAAGGAACAGTGTCAACGACTGCTTGGTACAGAAATTGTGCCCAATACATTCTGCACTCTACAGAATGAAAATGAGAACAAGATTTTAGTCGAGACGAGGAGTGGTGCAGCATTGATGTTTAATGATAACTATCGATGGCATATCGAAGGCATCAGGATTCATAGTGGTGACCTTTCCGAGTTACCTGTTGTTTATGTAAATGTGTCAAGCTACATAAATTGGATTGTAGCAAATATGTATCCTTGGTAATGTTCTGTGATAAAAGTTTATTTTTGAGGTAAAATGTAATATAATGTAATACAATTAGCATCAGTAATTGAGTACCATATTAAAAGACGTTGCAATTGTATATTTGTAAGTAAAGGTTGTATATTTTTCAACTTATCTAGTTGGTATCTAACAGATTAAAAGTATGATACAACAACTCAAGACAGGTGTGTACTTGGACATTAGAATAGAGTCTTCTAAAAGCATTGTACTATTTAGGGAAATCATTGTTATAGATTGGCTGCTCTGATTATAACTCAATTAGAAGCAATTATTGGTATCAGCCAAGTTGTTAATTGTTCTGTTGCGTATCAGTTAATTGATTTAAAACAACAAATGGCATTAGAGTCTTTTCTAAACGCTAAACCTGTTGAATAATGATAGACAGCAGTCTTTATTCAAATATTTTCGCAACCTAAGAAGTTCTAATGTAAATTACATGACTAAAGACAGTTATCACTAAACGACACACGGACACGGCCTCAGATACTAAGTTTTGAGGAGTGCTGTAACAAGAGATAAATCTGGGATTTATGGTTACGCTCCTGAGACCAATATTCAAAATTTACAATAGAAAACGCTCCACTCTGAATACTTAATAGAGCGGGCTCCCAAAGGGATCCGTATATCAACAATTTTAATGCAACTGAAAATGACTAGAATCTGTAAACATTAGTTTTAGTAAAGCGGCTACCAAAAAAAAAACAGCGTAGGTTGTATCCATAGGTGAAGACATGAAATAACAGTAGCTATATTAAATAGACAGTGATTTAAAAAACATACATTTATGTGAGAACTAAATAAGCAAGTGTTCAAACTCTTTCAAGAATCTTGTTCAAAAACTTTACATTCGTTGCAATCACATTTGCACAATGGAATGTTTGTCTAAGCTGAACAGTACTTGGTGTTTCCACCCTTACTTGAAATTTAGATAAGACTTATCGTACCTCTTAATATTCAAATAATTAGTTGCCCTTATAAAGGAGCATCATCTGACAAAATAGAAATCAGGTTCCCCGTAGTGTTTTCGAACTGAAAATGATTTCAAACAATGCACAAAAAAAACCAATTAAATTACGGAAATCCATTGACTTCAAAACGTGTATAAAAACATTAACACCAAGAAAACACATCTAAACACAAATCGAATAAAAGAAAATATGTTTAAATGATCAGGTAACCTATGTGTAAGATATCTATGGCTGCTAGCATGTCTGTTTAAACACATACACGAAACATCAATAGCAACGCATCAAAATAACATTGAAATAATTGTCTTTATATTTAAAATAACGCAAAAATCAAAATATCTTATCGCCTTTTTAAGCTGAAAACCTATTACCCGAAAGCAGGCTGCTCCGTACCCTTAAATTCAGCACGTCTTAGATTGCGCCGTGATACAACGCGTGACACTGGAAACCCTCTATTGCTGCCTTGTTCGACGCTCTTCTGATTGACGTCACGACTTCAAGGCAAAGGCTCCTTTGGATACGACGTAAATTAGCGTCTCCAAATGTACGCTTTAAGTGTACCCTGGAAATACGGCACACAGTACACCTCGATAGCTCGTTGCATTTTTCACTTGTTTGAAGCAACCGATTTACTGCAGGCTTCACGCCGCTTTTATTAATTTACCTTTGGGCAAATTTGCACAATATACTTCTGTTGTCGCGGCACGGGTGCTTCCCGTTGAAGCTGGCGTGTTACTAAAGCTGAACTTGAAAACGCCCTTCGTCCCGCGGAGAGGCTTTGTCGCAGCATACAAGTAAATTAAAATTCACAATGCACTTCCAACGCAGGACCGGTTTTGCAAACATTCGCTTACATAAAGTACAGTGTTAAGTCTCATTGTGATAATAGAATGTATAAAACTCAAGCTGGTTTTTAATTATGAATATAAAATAAACATTACAAGCGAGGGATGCAGATCACACGTTACAAATTCAATTTGTTGCAATTGCGTGACAATGCACGGTAGTTAGATATACATTTGAATGGCTTAACCAAAGAATTAATAACAATAATAATAATAAACGGCTTTATTAGTCCTGATTATATTACATTAATATTTACATTTACATTAAAAAATCATGTACATAAATACAAGATTAAATTATAAGAAGGACTAAATGTCGGGCATTCAGAGAGGCACTAAGTGCCGTCTGCTCTTCCTCGCGAACCGGTGTTCCAGCGGATAATAAGAAAATAAAACAAAGTAGCAATTTTGCGCATGCCAAACACAGGTAATAACAATTTTTAAAGGCTTGTAAAGAAGTTGCTTCAATGCTGTGTAGCCTACTATTGAACTCAGTAACTATATTATAAGAAAAGGATTTCTAAAAGAGTACAGTCTTGTGCATTGGAGGAGTCAATAAACCTTAAATTCCTTAAATATTACCTTAAATTCAAACTGTGCACGCCATGTCAGTACGAAAGCTTAAACTTTCGAAAAGATAGGTAGGGACCTTCTTGTTGATAATTTTGTAATACAAGCAGCCTGCTTGCAAGTTAGGTCTATTTGCCATATTTAACCAATTTGCATCTGCCACTTTGTAAGAAATTTAATTCTTTTTTTTTAATGCCATAGATAAACCGTAAACATGAATTTTGAACGTGTTGTATCCGGTTTCTATGAATCCGATCTAGACAGTTATAGTAAATCTTGACTGCAAAAATTGAAGTGAAATAGAACAAAAGTATCACAAAGCATAAGTTTTAGATTAACAGTTAAGAGATTTTTATTAGTGTATAAAAGTTTTAGATTGGAATATGCTTTTTAGATTAACTTAATAATATGAGTTTCAAAACGAAGGTTATTAACCAAATATAACCCAAGATTCCTAGCCGCCGCAACTGGTGCAATCCTATTACCATCCACAAGATTTAATTCAGTTCCAATTGTTGATTTTAAATTGCGATTTCCAAATATTATAAAACATGATTTCACAGGATTTATTTTAAGGCAGTGGTCAGTGAGAAATTAAGATAAAGCTGAGTATCATCAGCATAAAAATGGTATTTACAAAAGTTAATGGAGCTAAAAAAAGTTAGAGGTATACATATACGTGGGCTCCAGAATTGATTCTTAAGGCACATGTTAGAACAATTCTATTAAATAAGTTACTTTTGGTACTTAAGCCTCAAATCCTAGCATTTTCACGAGTCACGCAAGTAAAAATTCGTAATTCAGTGGTAATGTTATCAAAATTCATTTCTATAAACCTTATTTCCGCACCGTTCAGTTCAAATATAAACGCTTCGCCGTAGTTCACCCACGTAATTCGCCCTTTGTTCTCTTCTGTTCGTAAAGTAGTCTCAGGTTACCAATTTCTTAGTATTTAACATTGTTCTGGTACACCCAAGGTTCCCTGCACGTTTCGTGGGAAGTGTTGAGTCAGATTTCATCAGCTTTTCCGTAGCCTTAAGCAGAAGCCCTTAGTCAGCTTTGGTGATCCCAAAATCTTTTAAACCGTTCTGCCGTAAGAGCAACAAGGACGTAGATAAACCGCGCATGAGCTTGGTCATTTTTCGAGCCCGCATTTTCCGCAGGAGCATCACTTGGCGTGGAGCCCGCAAGATGTGAGGGTCACGTTGGGTCCGCGGCCGGCGTCGATTTGCCGAATCAGCGTAAAAAGTTTATTGTCAGAATTCTTGTGTTTTGAAGACACCTTGTGGCCGTCAATTCGAGCTTAGTGCACAGTGGTTAGAGGTGAACGTTTAGCCGAGTTTTCCGTACCGTTTGGAGCTGAGCACCTCCGCTAACACTTATCGTGGATTATATTTTGGGAACACTCAACCGTGTACTAAACTTACCAAGTAGGACGAAGACCCGATCCCTTACCGTCATCTGCCTGTTACCGGGGTCCGTTCTAGTCAACCCTCGTCTTGGGGATGTTTTACCGCTCGCATTCGCTTGATTTTGGCCCAGTCATGTGGTTTACAACAGTTTCCTGTCGTTTCCGTCCGTTTGGGCACTGACTGAGATGCAACTCGCAGCTGAGGAAAACAACTTAAGTCTGCACATCTATGTTTCTATCAAGGTAAATTGTTAACCGTTAAATGTTTATAGTGAAGTGTTTTGCCAAAGTGTAGTTTAGGCCACTTGAGCCTTTTTGGTTGATTTAAACCGTAAAATGTTGAACAGTTCCGTCAAGTTTTATTGTCTTCATGTTGTTTTGTGTTTTAAGCTCACGTAACGGTTGTTATACTATTTTTGAAGCGTTTGTTGCTAAATTTTGATACTGTAAAGTAGCTTTTGTGGTAGAACGTACCGACCACATTGTTTGTAATTGTAAACATGTCTTTTGTTGCCGTTTGGTCATTCAAGTTTAGATTGCGTCGTTAACCCAACTAACCTTTTTGCATATTTTCGACAGTAATATTTAATCATTGTAACTTTCATTGTCATTTGTTTCATGTTATTTCATCAGTAGAGTTTATTGTTAATTGTTTATACGTTTTTCATTGGTGTGTTTGCATGCCTTGTGTCTATGTTTTTGTACAGGAACCTAGTTGGTGCAAGTAAGTGTAAGCTGATGCCCTTTAAGGTAGGTTTGATCCAGCTGTGACGTCGCTACCTCAGGCTGTGCCAAGGTAGAAGTAGTAAGGTGATTTACCCACTTCCATTTTCAAGTAATTTCACCTGTGTGGCCGATGTTGTGTTTGTCTCGATTTAGTCAAGAAAATGGTGGCGTACCTTATTTAACATCTTTAACCCCTTTGTGCTAGAGCACAGCCCTAACTTTCAGATAGTAAAGAACCCGCCCTCGCGGCTGAGTTTCTAGTCGGCGTATTTTGTTACAGCACATCTTGTAACGAAGGTTGGGGCTGAGCATTTGGCGATATTCTCGATTATGTCTTAGTCATTTTGGAGGTAACATGTTTGGCTCTCAAGCGTATGATTTTGCTTTGCACGCTTGAGGGGCTGATTGTTAATGTCGTAAGAACGTTTTCGTGCTGTACCCACACCACACGTGACCTGTCTTTGTATTTTACCAGAGGGGTAACTATTAAAAAAGTGCAAAGCACTGCCATCAGCTTCTATATGGTAAAGAATTGCAAATAAGAGCTCATGATTGATCATGTCAAAGGCCTTAGAATAATCTAACAGTATTAAAGTGACCATATCACCTTGATCAATGAATTTGAAAATATCATCAGTTATATTAAGGAGCGCGGTGGTGCAACTATGTTCTGAGCGAAATCCGGATTGCACAGAGTGGAAGATTTTGTATGTGTCGAGGTAAACTAACAATTGAGTATTAACAACGCGTTTGAGAACTTTAAAGAATACTGGCTGGATGCTTATACGCCTGTAATCGGAAAACTCAGCTGAGGTAGCTTTTTTAGGAATAGGAATAACTAGCGCTTGCTTCCATGTTGAAGGAAATTTACCCTTAACTAAGCAAAAGTTAATTATGTGTGTTAAATACGGCAAAATAACTGGCAAACACAGATTGATTAAATTTACGTCCACGCCATCAGCTCCGACCTATTTTGTCTTTATTTTGTATATAACTTTGGAAACCTCCAAATTATTGCTTTAAAGTTGAATTTATCGGTTACGATAACTTTAATGTTATCATAATAGTAATTTTCTAAGGTGTCAAAATTATTAGATTGGAGTGATTGAGCTGCGTTTATAAAGTGGTCATTAATTAGATCGGCATTCTGCAGGTGAGGAGGTAGTTTAATCGACTCCAAGTATGCTTTTTGTTCCCGTTTGATTGCAGCAGTTGTGTAATTTTTTAAAGATTTGTGGTAAGACCAATGAGCAGGAAGTTTGGAGCGTTTAACTCTCACATATGCTTTATCCCTTAATGCCATCTTAGGTTCTATATTGTCAGTTAACCAGAGTGTAGGACTTTTAGATATCATTTTAGTTACTAAAGGTGCATGAGCATCAATTAGAGCGATTAAATTAAGGTTGAGAAATGCCACTTTATCTTCCACAGAAGGGAGATCATAAATGTGATCCCAGTTAATGTTAACAAGTGTCAGGCCATTTTATTGTTTCTCAGTAAGTTAATTAACTATGTCAACATTTAAAACAGTTTGGTACATAATTGTCGAGTCCGCTTGTATGTTGGGTCCTTCTTAGCAATAGTATATCGCATAAAACTGCAGCGGTTAGTATCAAGTATAGCCTTTCTTAAACTTTGTACACTCCTGGTACAGCCGTTTCCTAATTCATAAATTGTGTTCTCTCCTTTCACCGTGTTCCTTGCACCTGCATACCCTAGCAGTCGTAAGAGCGTTGATTTTTAAGCTTTATAAAATTACAGTCCATGAATTAGAAGAGGACAGCCTCTGTTATTTTCGCCGGCAAGCGATGACCCGTCTAGCGACTGTTTTACACCCGGCGTCGTGATTGGCCGGAGATCTCGTTAGGCAACAGCTGTGGTCATGAGAGTCAGTTTTGATTCATTCTGCCCCGGGTCGTCGAACAAGGAAGTTGATAGTGCGATTTTGTGCAGGCGTCCCTGCGCTTTGCGTGGGGGCGCTTGCTTTGCCGTTTGTGCTGATTCAGCCGTGGTTTTTGTGACTTTTCCGATTAAATCTGTGTTGTATGAGACGCAAGGCAGACGCTGCTTGGTTACGTTGTGGGCGCTCGTGCTGTGGTTTGGTGGAAGTTCGATTTGCGTGCCGTTGCGGGGGTGCAGGGCTTATGTGGGCTCGTTGAAGCCAACCTTCCGCCGTCGTCTATTAGACGGGATACTGTTTCTTGTATTCACCCATACAGCGGTTACGCTGATAGCTGTTTAATGACCAAGGGGGTCGATACAAATTTCGCTCTTCAAGAAAGTTTCGTTAGGACGTAATAGCCACTTTCAGCTTTGCTACAGCCACATCAGGTGCAAAGTGCCTTACCGACACTGTTTGAATGCTACCGCCAGCGGGCGGCCGAGCTAATAAGGTAAAAATCTGTAAAATAAACTAATTCGCCCGCATGTTTACGTACGAATTCATTATTCAAATTTGCTCTCAACACAGTGCTAGTGTAGCGTACACTCCAACTAAAACTTGCCGTTGGGTATTAACATTTTGTGCTGCAAAGCGGCTTATTTATGTCGAATTCATTATTCAAATTTGCTCTCAATACAATGCTAGTGTAGCGTACACTCCAACTAAAACTTGCCGTTGTGTATTAACATTTTGTGCTGCCAGACGGCTTCATTTATGTCGAATTCATTATTCAAATTTGTTCTCAATACAGTGCTAGTGTAGAGTACACTCCAACTAAAATTTTCCGTTGTGCATTAACATTTTGTGTTGCAAGGCGGCTTTATTTGTGTCGAATTCATTATTCAAATGTGCTCTCAATATAATGCTAATGTAGAGTACACACCAACTAAAATTTGACGTTGTGTATTAACATTTTGTGCTGCAAGGCGGCTTTGGTTGTTATAATTCAGGGCGCTCTGGTGACCCAAGCTCAAATTCAGGCTCTACTCTCACTCATCACGCCGTTGGGGCCTAAACCGGCGTTTAACTTCTTATTTCCGCCCTGGTTCTGGTGTTCGGCTCAGCTGTGCGCCGCCATCTTTAGGATAAAGCGCTTCCCCAGCTGGGCGTACCCATTAAGCCGTCATTTGCGAGCCGTCAAACTTGTATTTTGTATGGTGTTTGGTAGGTCACTTGGAGTGGCCCAATAGATGTATTAACCTTACCGTCTTATTCTTTTTTTGTGTCTTGTGCATGTTTGTTTACAGGGTGACTGTGTCACTGTGTTGCCACCATTGTAAGGTGAGGCCCGGAAGTAACAAATGAGCATTTCAGGTAGGTGTTTGATTCTGGCGCTGCACCGTGGCTTCCCAAATAGTTATTTGAGTATTTTTCGGCCCCATTTAACCCTCCAGGTCCGGTTCAACGTGGGTATCTTGAGTTGGATCTGGTGGCGCCCATTTCTCTAGTAACATCCTATATGTACAAATTATGCACTACTTTTCGGTAAATAATAAAAAAAGTAATTAACATTTTATATTATATTCACCAATTATAATTCTTCAAAGTGTTCACATAAGAAAATTTCAACTTTAATATTAAGTCTTTGTATGTGAAATTTTAAAAAATATTTAAAAAATTGAAAAATTAATTTTTAACTAAGGTTAAAAAAAATAGGGGTTTTCTGGCATTGAAATTATTTATTTAGCTGAAAATAACACACTCCAAAACAATCTCATTGAAATGTTACTTAATTTCCGAAAACTAACACTTTTTCGATTTTAACAATTTCGAAAAACTTTATTTTCTAAACAAGTAAATATCACTCGGTATATATGATAGAGGCTAAATAGGTTTTCATACAAGCACAAATTATTGACGTAAAAAGTTTTTTTGAAAAATCAAAAATAAATTTTTTTCTCATATTATGCCGACTTTTTGGCGGACAGCGTTTATTATCTAGACACGCTTGCCATATGGCGTACCGTATTGAACCACTCCCATCTCCCTGAACGCATTCCAGCCGCGACCTTTAGCCTGTTTTGACAATCTTTCAGGGGGAGCGTGCCAGTTTTTCGGACTTGTCTAGCCTACTAGCACTCCCACAGTCGTAAGTGCAATTTAATACCGTAACACAAGATCCATTTGAAAATGATTTGTATCAATACGTTTATAATTTCTGAACGTTTTCAATGCAGTAGTTTTAGTGACAATATTATTTAAGTCCAGGGTACAAAAAACGAGGCAATAGTCAGAAATTTCATGCACTGGAACAGTTTCTGTACTTGAAACGATGGCCGAATTTAGTACTATATTAAAGTCTATCAGAGATTCGGAGATCGATTTAATACGGGTAAGAGAATTAATAATCTGTTTGAGCCCGTGAGACTAAATAACATTGTCAAAAAAACTAACGGTACTGCCACAGGCATTTAAAAAATTTAGATTAAAATCACCCATACAGACAAAATACCTGAAAATGAATCCTCCACTGCAGAAAAGAGCGCTTCGAATGGATAACTTTGAGATCTATAAGCAACCCCAATGGTTATGTTAATTTTATTAACACATATGCTTACCTATAGCTTTACAATATTTGCATTCGACTCGATAGATATGATTTTGTGTTGATAGTGGCTCCGAACATATGTATAAAGCAACTCCTCCTCCTCCTGGCCCATCTCGATCCTTCCCCACAAGATAGTAGCCATCGAGCTGTACAAGGTTGTTACAGATATTTGGAGAAAGCCAGGATTCTGTTACAGCAAAGACATCGAACCTATTAATACTGACAAAATCTTTTACATTGTTAAAGCAAGATAATAAAAATCTGGTGTTTAAATGAGCAAATGTCAGCATGTAGAAAATTGCACCTGTTGATATCCAACAACTTAAGTTAAGCAACATTGTACTGCAAGTGGCACAGATAAAAAATCAACCTAACAGCAATTAAATTAAATAAAATTCAATTTTCCTACAATCACTTACAATCAATTCCACAGTGAGAAAAGAAGTAGTACAAAAAACTATTAATAAATCTTTATAATAACAAAAGTAATAAACGTGGTTACACTAATCAGAATTATATTTTGCATAATGCACAGAATAATAAATCAAACATCAATTAAATTAAATTTATCTATCCCATCTTGCAATTAAGTGCTGGTAAAGAAAAATAATCGTAAATCTTGGCACATAATAACAGAAACATTTCCAAACACTAAAGTAACGTAATATAGAAAGAAAGCAGTACAAAAGAATATTAATAAATCTTGATAATAACAAAGTAATTTGCGTGGTTACACTAAACAGAGTAACAAACATCAATTAAATTAAATTTAGATTTATCGACCCCCTCTTGCAAAGGGTGCTCGAAAGGAAAATAATTATAAATCTGGCACATAACAACAAAAATATTTCGTAACGCTAAGTAGCATAATAACACCCATGAAAAAGTTACAAGAAGATAAATATACCAAAATCACTTGCCAGCTACAATGTGGTCGCAGGCTACGGTATTATACTTTTACAGAGCAGATTTTGTTTTGATACTTCATCTTAATCTTTCCCTCGAACGACCATACTTGGCGGAATCCAAATAGATTAGCAGCATGTTTTAGTAAAGCATGCCGTTTTTTTCAAGATCTTCTTTCACCAATATTTTTGATCCGGCGACGTTTTTCTTGTTGTTCTATAATATACTGCGGCATTTGTAGCTGACAAATTTTATTAAAATAGGTCGACTTTTTCCATCCTTAGGGCGCCTATTCGATGGCAGCGGTCGATATACTCAGGTTTCAAAGTGATATTGGCATAAGATGCACATGCAACTATAACTTTTTCTTCTACATCCTCCCCCTTATCTAGAGAAATCCCGAAGACATGCAGACTATTGCGCCTGGTGTATTATTCCAGCTGATCCGTGTTATCATCGCACTTGCTAATAATTTTCTTGACTAGATCCTCACAATCTTTCTTGAAATCATTGTATTTACCATTTAATTTACTAAATACCTTGTTCACAATTTGTGTGATAAATATATCGTCTGTTAAAAGCATGGTTATAGTGTCCCTCACAATTTCCTTAATCTCAGAACGATTTTCACGTGTTAAATCCATAATATAGTAGGTAGATCAACTACTGTTAATATTTTTTTAAATTTAGCAAGACTACAGGAATAAACTTGCGTTGCACGTATAATTTTACACCGCAAATTGGCCACAGCAGACACACGCATGCTCACTCTTCGACGGATATCGCTGGAATGAATTATATTAGGTCTTGGTCATTTCCTTTTGAAACAAACTATTTACATAACTCATAGCCAAATTGTAGCAATAGGCTTAAACAGTGGATCAGATGATCTTTTCCATAAACCAACTTGCACTGAAGCCTTTAAATATTGTAACTGCTATGCATCACGGGTGAATATTAATTTTAACAAATTTAAACCAAAGTCTATATTTTGGACAATAAATTTACATCGAAGTTCGTTTCCTTTTGTTATTTTATTGAGATTTAAATAACAGGTAAGTGCATGCCTTTTTCAAGTCTTGAAACTGATGTGGTCCTGATAATCCATTTCTCAAGCTGAAAGTGAAACCTGAACAAAATGTATTGATGCGATTGTTGAAGCGTGCTTTTTGGTACCTACCTGTACGACAAGTGGTTCTCGGTAATCAATATTTGTAGGTCTATTCTAGAAAGAAATGTCACAACTGTACCTAGACTCAAAATGATAATCTCTGCACTTTTAAATTTTGTAGCATGCAGAACATTCTTGAATCCGCATCTAAATAGCTTGATTTTAAATAAATGACGCCGGCGAAAGTGAATCCCTGTAATTTAAAGCATTTTGCGGGGTTATCAAATCTACCCCAAATGTACAACCATCCTCTCTTCGGTCTCCATATCATGATATTAATTTTCTATTCTGTTTTTTTTAATCCTTCAAGAAATTCTACTTATGAAACTAGTGACAGAATTACCTCGGTAGTTATCACAATTACTTCTAGTACCTTTCTTATGGATAGTGGATATACTGAAATGGTATTAAGCCCACAATTTGGCACTGTTTGCAGTGCAAAATATTTAACCTAGTCAATAAAGCACAGAGTTAGAATATTTTATATAATTGCAATTTTAAACAATAATAAGAGTAGTGAGATGCCAAAAACAGTAATTAGTGGGATAAAGGCGCGCAAAAGCAAATTATATTTCAGAGGGTTTGAAATTGGCTTTTGAATAAAGTAATATAATTAAAATGATAGGTTTGTGCACATGTAAAGCCAGACCAAACGAAAGTAATTGACACAAAAAGGTTGCTACGTGCATAAAAATGAGCGTAGTTATCAATAAAATCAAAGGACAGTGAAAATTGTGAGCAAGCTGAAGGGTAGAGCAAGATGAAGATAATCTAGGAAATTGCAAAAAGCAACCTAAGAGTAGGCAACTGAAGAGTAAAAGCAAGCGACGTGAAAAGTGCGGAACTCAAATACCAGTGCTTTAATTAAAAACATAGTGCAAAAGAGCAGAGCAGTAAAATTTAAAAAAAAACGTTTGTGAGTGCAACGCTAAAGCACAATACTAGTTATAAGCAATAGACAATAGTTTAGATTTAAGAAAATGTAAAATTTTTAATTTATGTAATCACACTTTATTCCATTTGTTGTTAATATTATCAAAATTAATTTCCAATTAATAGTAGAAGAACCTGACGCGTTTTTGTTATTAACAAAGAGAACAATTGAAAATAGAAATCAATGTTCAAACATGTTAAGGAGAATTAGCAGTTATTTACAGTAGAAATCCATATTGAGGTAAAGGAAAAGCTCAAAATTGTAAAGTAGAAATATATTTCAGCAATCTAGTGCCTTCTTCAGTCTACATAGCATAAAATGGTTAAAAACAACATTTTCAAATCTGTAAGAGAAAAAATAGGTTAGTGAACAAACATCATTTTCTCGACTCTATTTTTACCTTGCAAAATTTAAAAAGACGGTTGCTACATCAAGAATTATATCATTTTCCTACATATTTATTTAAAATGTCGCAGAATAAGAAAAAACCAAAAGGGTTTCTGCTTATTTGGAAAAAGTATCTGTAATTTAAATGCATTAAGAACATTTGATAAAATTAAGTAAGTTTTATAATTCACCTAGTGTTACGGTAAAAGCCAAAAAGAAAAACTCCAAAGTTGAAAACGAGGACCATTTATAAGCCACCATGTTGACAAGTTTCAAAGATAAAATGTAGATAAGAAATTTGAAGTTAATTATTACGTACATCTGGAAAATTCAAAACGAAATAATACTCAACTGGTTACAAAGCATACATAATCGAAAACCGTAAAGAAGCCTTACCTATGGTTACTTAGTTAAATAATTTTAAAAGTTCTTTACGATAGTTGTAATTCGTGACTCCATTTTGGTTTTTATAAAACTTTCCAAATTAACTTACCGTAGCATTATTTATGGGAAAATTTCTGAAATAGAAAGATATATATATATATATATGGGTTTATACAGCAGCTTGCTGTCTTCCCGTTTCTAAACGCCATCTCATTCTGTCCAAAGCATGCTCTTCCTGTAGGTTTCGTTTTTCCATTGCTTCTCTGACCCCGTCATTCCAGGATCTTCTGGGTCTACCTTTTTTTCGTTTTCCGGGCGGGTTCCATCTATAGATTCTTTGGGGCCATCTATTTTCCTGCATTCGTATGAGGTGTCCTAACCACTTCAAGCTTCTTCTTTCAATCCTATCTACCACCGTGTCCTTGGCTTCCATTCATCGACGAATTTCATCATTTGTTATTTTGTCCACCCTCGATACTCCTGCGCTTCTTCTCAGGTAGACCATTTCTACTGCATTTATTCTTCTTTTCAGTTCAACATTCATTGTCCATACTTCGCTTCCATACATTAAGACCGACTCGACTAACGATTTTCCTATATGTTTTTTTACTTTTTGCGAAATATGTTTATTCCACCATATGGAGTTTAGGCATCCTATTACTTTGCGGCTCTGTTCAATTCTGTGTTAAATTTCTGTCGATCCCAATCCAACTGTTGTTATAATTGAGCCAAGGTATTTATATCGTTTTACTTGCTTAATTTGTTCATTATCTGTTATCCACATAGGAAATAATACTTCTGAATTTATTACCAAACATTCGGTTTTATTTATATTGACGTCTAGTCCACTTTCTCTATACGCCTGGTGTAATCCCTTCAACATAAATTCCAGATCATATGAATCTTGTGCAATGATGATTTGGTCATCTGCAAAGTTTAATGTGAATATAGTATTTTCTCCTACCGGAATACCCTACTCCCCTTTTCCATTTTCTTAATACATATTCTAGATAAATGTTGAATAACAAAGAAGACACCCAACATCCCTGTCTTAGTCCCTTCGAAGGGTATATTACTTTCGAGAGTTGATTTTGATACTTAACGTAAGCTTTGTTGTCTGTATATAGCTCTTTAATACTGTTAATTAGTTTAGCGTCTATCTCAAAGAATACGAGTGCCTCCCATAACTTATTTCGCGGCACTGAATCATATGCTTTCGCTATATCAATAAATGCAAGATGCGTTTCCTCCCCTTTAGCTGTCCTTTTCTCTGCAAGTTGTTGAATAATAAACAGGTTATCTACGCATGATCGCTCTGCCATAAATCCGTTTTGTTCTTCACTTATTACGTGTTTCGTCGCTTCTTTTATTTCCTCATTTATTAATTTCCCGTACAATCTACTGAATGTACTAGTGATACTTATACCTCTATAATTGTTCGGATCTGTCTTCTTCCCTTTTTTGTATATCGAAACTATATGGGAGGTTTTCCATTCTTGAGGTATTTTTTCCTGCTCCCCACATCTGTTTATTAACGCAGTTATCCTTAGAAAGATAAAAATTGAAATAATGGAAGAAAAGTGATGTTAATTGTACTTACAACTCAGATACATAGCAATTAAAAGCAAATTTTGTTAGCACGAATCTTGCATACATATTTTGTTGAGCGACATTGAAGAAAAAGTTTAGTGCACTTGACAGATAAAACAGCGCTGGTCATTTAATATGCACATGCGCTAAAAAATAGTTTCAGAATTACAAATCCCATAAGGCACAATTATTCTTATTAAGTTAATTTTTATTAATGATATTTAAATTTAGTATTAAATACAATGATTTAAGGAATACTAAAATACTCATAATAAATTAAGAAACAATACAAAAATACAAATGAAAAAAGAAATTAAAATAAGTGTAATAAATTATGATTAATTTTTCAATGCCAGTTCTGTAGTTAATTGCTTTGGGACTTTTTTTGATTTCAATCATTTCATAAATCAAGCGTTTGTGTAGGTTATTTTCTCTGTGTAAAATTTTTGGTGTGGAAAAATTTAAATTGTGTAGTTTATATACAGCGTGATCAGATAACGCAGTGTTCGGCCTGTTAGGAGAAACCACTTTTATCTTAATAGAGTTTTTATGTTGATTCAATCTTTTAATCAATATTTGTTTTGTTTGGTCAATGTAATTGGCGTCATAATCATTGCATTCTATATGGTAAATAGCATTTGATTCATTAATTCGTTTAATTTTATCTTTAAGGTTACTAAAAAATAATTGTCCAATAGTATTATTATTTTTAAAAACAATTTGAAAATTATATTTGTTGAGTTCTTTTTGTAAAAGTAAAGATAATTTAGAAATGAAAGTTATATATTTTAGCTTATCAACATTAATATTATTAAATTCATTACCAAAGAAGTTGGGTTAAAGATTTATGGAATTGTTTAAGTTTTTAGTTCTGATTTTATGAAGTCTATTTTTTATGGTGTTAATAATAAAAGATAAGGGGTAATTATTATTTACTAACATAGTTCTATCAACCAAATTATTTATTAAGCCATTTTTATATTTAATTGTAGTAATAGAATTAAAGTTTAGGTATCTATCAAATTTAATTGGTTTTCTATACCAGTTTGTATCTATGGTGCCGTTCTGCTTTCTAAATAAAGTGAGGTCTAAAAAATTAATTGAATTATGGTTGTTTTCTTTTTCTAATGTAAAATTTAACCTTAAATGTATGTTATTAAATGTATCAAAAATAAAATCAATATTATTAGATTCAGCAGCAATAATGATATCATCAACATATCTTTGATAGAATGAGATAATTTTGAAATTACTTAAGATGTTTTCTTCTAAGCCTTGTAATGCTAACTCTGCTATAGTGCTAGATAAAGGTTGTCCCATGGCAACACCAAATTTTTGTTTGTATATTTGATTATTGTATTGAAAATAGTTTGATTCTAAAAGGTATTTGACAGCTGTTATAAATTCATCTTTAGGTATTTCTGTTAAAGTTTCTATTTTATACCAGTACGATTCTAATGCATCTATTGCTAAATTATACACCAAAATTCCTATTAGCTGCAGTTTAAGATTTGTGAGTACTTAGTACAAACATTCCTGTGTAATGTAAAAAATGTGTGTAGATCGTCTCACCTTCCAATATTACTGGCTCTAGAAGAGAACCGTGTGCTGCTACTAACGAAACATTACGCAAGTGCTAGTACCTAACCTGCAGTTGTGTTGTGTTCAAGGCGATTAAGTTGCATTGTAAATAAACCAATTTTTGAAGAAATGAGCTCTTTTATTTCAATTTAGACGATTACAGTAACAACTAAATTACTAAACTGTCAAACAAATCATAAGAAGTAGGTAATCATTAAAATTGGAACTTCGTTTTACAGTGATTTTATAATTAGCCAAAAATTTTATTTTTAATTATTAAGCATTTCTCAAATATTTTCAAAAATTAGAACTTCTACAAAAAAGGTACAAAATAAAGCGTTAGTTCAAGAGTCAAATTTTCTATAAAATTTTAAACTGAATTCAAAAATGTAATAATATATCGGCTGTTCTATTTAAAACAGGAGTTAATAGAACAAATTGAAAAAAAACAAAAGAAACCCATTTTAGAAGTATTCAACTGAAAAATCACCTATCTCACATCAATAAACATTAAAAATGTAATAAAAATTTAAAGTTTGAAAAAAATCGTTAAAGCCGTTTTTGAAAAAATCGAAAAAAAACCTAAAAATTACAAGAGTAAACACTTACTTCCGGTTATGCGATTTTCTTCAAAAGCTTGCTGTCGCATCTAGATAGTACCCAAAACTTATATATGAAGTTTCAATGCCGTACTGATACACTGTTCAACAATTCTGTTTTCCAGCTCCTCGATATTGTTGCTAGGTGCTTACATATACGAGTATGTATAGATTATTTTTCAGATTAGGGATTAGGTAATCTAGAATAGTTAAGTCTGATGACCTAGGTGGAAATTCTGAATTTGAACTTAAACTAATTATTCGATCATCAAAAAAATCACGAAGGCAGTTAATGGTCTCCTCAGCGGCGTGGGCAGTGGCGCCATCCTGTTGAAAGTAGCCTAGCTAGAGCTCATCCTCACGAACCCGACTAATAAATTCATTTATAATATTAAGGTGTCCCTGAGCACTAACAGTTTCGTGGAAAATTATGGGTTTGATAATACGTCTTCGAGACACAGCAATCTAAATACCAACTTTTTGTATGGAGTTTTTGGTAGCATTGGTGTAGTCTACCATTACTAAATTTATGTCTTCAGGTGTTTGTACAGCAGTACAAGGTTTCCGAGCCAAGCTTGGTTCTGTTTGAAATAGTTCCCAATCTAGTTTACCTTTTATTAAACTGTAACGCTTCGTAATTTTAGCAATTTTACTTTTAATTTTATGTTCAAGATCAAGTTTTACGTTTTTTTAAATTACTTCACGCGGGTAACTCTGGTCCAAGGTTTTCAACAGCTGAAGTAAGAGAATTGAGTCAATATTATACAGGTTTTTATTTTGTTTAACTATTCTACCAAATAAAATATGTTTTAAAATTATCTACAAAAAATAACAAAGTATAATTTTACCTGTTGGCCCCGGCGTTGCGGACGGGGAGGCATTTGCTGCTGGTGGATACGGACGTTTTCCCCTGCCCTGAGATTCGAATGGCTATAAACAGACCAAAATTAAATAATTTCGTTTAGACTCGTTGGCCCCGGGTTTTCCCAGATTTTGAGCTTGATTTTGAGGCAGTTAACAGCCACCCGAAGCATGGCAAACGTGACCGCTCGCCGCACTAGCTAAATGAAATAAAAGATTTCAAAGCGCGAGAATGGCCTTGACCGTACGTTTCACATATAATCTCATAAGAGCATTAATTCTTTCCGGATTTTTTTTAGTGCGTTCCAACAATGTCGTATTGATTTGCCCAAGCGGTACGCGAGGGGGGGGGATATGAATTAATGCTCGAATGCAGATTCGGTAAGAAAATCTTAACGACATAAACCCTCACAGTTAGGTTGGTCTACCTACAAAAAATTTCCAAGAAATGGTATTGTTGTCTTGGTTACGGTTCGTGAACTAATTTTTCTATTGGTCATTAATGAGTGTCGTACGATTTTCGTTAAAATTGCTGGCAAAATCGAAGCTTCGAGGTGCACGCTTGATTTACAATTTGAATATTAAGCGAAGTCGTGGCTCGCGAATTTGAACTGAATTTAGACCGTTGTAAGTCTATGTCAAATTCGAGGGTAGCAGGTTAGGTTTTGCGTCAATCTGTGTCAAAACTGACGCGAAACCTACTAACCTCGAATTTGACATAGACTTACAGTGGCACCAACAACACACTTCAGTATTGCCAAACGTAAAACGAATCGCCGTTGCTAGGAATGTAATACATTTCCAAATAAAATTCGATAAATAATCATTGTTGTTTACTGGATTACGATCCCTACCCATTGTTTTTGTGATCATGGCTAGCTTATAATTGCATTTCTTAATGACAACCCAAAACATTGAGAGGAATTGTAAGGTAAACGGTTGCTTTTACAATTATGAACTAAGAGTACCTTATTTTTGCGCTTATTAGTTTCGCTTCAAATAACTTAAAATTTTTATAAGAATTCAGATAACAAAAGTAGAGCAAAACAAATTAAAGATAGGCAAAGTTGAGATAATCTCTGAAACACCCATAAAAATAATATGATAGGCAAAGTGTCGTACAGTCAAGTCTCGTTTACGAAAACGTTTCCATTAGTGGAGTGGTGTGACTGGTCGAATATCTTTTAATACATTTCAATTTGTTCATTAAACGCCCGGCAACTTTTCTGGCGTCTTGGTGCTTACTAGGTTGCCTATCTGCGATTTCTTACATTTTGAAATTGCAGTGCGTGCGCTTCTTCGGCGCATGTACATTCAATGCAATTTCCGGCTTCCATTTTGGAAAACGGGCATTTTCTAAATCCTCTTCCGAACTTCAAGTTGTTTTTTCGCGGCTCCGTTTTTTTGGTGACACTTGTTAAGTGGAATTATCCCGAAAAATGCACATAATCCAGTGCGTGATTGGATTCTAGTGTTAATTATGCTACACGCACCTCTCTGGGGAACCAAGAATGAATGATAGTTCGGAAGTAGAAAACTCCAGGACGTTTAAAATTCGTAAGGTAGGCTTTGCTACTTTTTTTATGGCCAATGGGCTGACGTTTAGCTTTCATTTCAGGCCTTTTCTTTTGTTCTGTCACCGTCTATTTATTGGCATCCTTCGTCAATGAACGCTACTCGCCATTGATCTAGTCGCCGCTTCTGCATCCATCGTGGCCTCTTGTCTGCGAGCTCTCGAAGACGATGTCGCCCGTCTATCCACCACGTGGAGGAGACGAGATAGTTGCCGCAGAACCCGCTCCTGGTTCAAGGTTAAACGTTTCTTGTACGCGGCGTGATTGAATTTGTTCACGGCGATACCCCGAGCTCCAGCTGGTGACCGCCGTTTCACCTAGATGTGCTGATAACATTTCGTATCGTGCCTGAGCGCTTAAGCAATCTGCAGTTGCCTTACGCTATTAGATTGCCTTTGTAACGCTACTGTTAATGAATTGCAACACAACCTTCAGTTGCCTTACGCTATTAGATTGCTTTTGTATCGGTACTATTAATGAATTGCAACGCAACCTTCAGTTGCTTTATGCTAATAAATTTGCCTGTTCGATTGTGGAGCAACTTAGTTGCTTTACGCCGCTGAATAGCTGTTTTTACTGCCGCTGATAATAATTGTAAAAATAGCAAATGGGACTTATTTGGCACAACTCATTTTAAGAGCGCCCTGCTAGCGAAGACCTTGTAGCATTATCTTTCCCAATTATACGGGAGCTGCATTTAAGCGCACCAATTAGCGTATCTCTACTGTCAAAGCCTCCGCAGTACCGGGAACGGCGCGATTAAGCAATAGCTTATTACAGTAGCTTTGTCTTGTGCGCTTTACATAACGCACTCAATTTAGGGCCCTCTTCGCTGCCGGCTGTTTGCGCCCAGTAATTTAGACTCCCCTGTTGGCTGGCACGAGACCCGTGTGCTATTTCAATTCAAACGTAACTTCTCACCCCTGGACTCGTCCTGAGCTTAAGGAGCCCAGTTTATCGGTTAATTGAAAGAAAACTTTGGCGCGGTAGGATTTCACTGTTAGCTTTTCATTTGCACGAGATCGTAAGCTATCGCGATTCTTTAATTATAATTGTGATAAAGATATACATTTATATTTTTTATCGGAGGGAGATTTGAACAATCGTGGGAATTTATATGTGTTGATTTTTTCATGTTGCAAACTTTTTGTCCGTTAAACGATATTAGGGAAAATTAAAGCTTCGGTACTTGATTGTATTTTTAACTTTTTTTTGGGGTTTATTTTTATACGTACTATATTTGTTACCGACTATTGCAGTAAGGTCAATAAGGTAAGTGGGATTATTTCTTTTTTTTGCTGGCTTCTTTGGAATTGTTGGTGAGGTTGTGTCCGCTATTTAGGATCAAGAGTGTGTGCCTCTCGTTGTGCTTTGGGCAATTTTAGGTTCTTGGCGCCCTGGCTGTTATTTGAATTACATCGCGATTACGCTGAAGCTGGATCGAGATCCACGCCCCTCTTGGAGCTAGCCCAAGTACATCTTTATTAACGTCCTCCTCTTAAACCAGCATTAATTAACTCCTGGTAAGGCTTAGCCTCAGCTACGTTATAGTACGTATTAGTAAGTAATTGTGCCAAAGTTGAAATCGATATTCTTACATTTGTAAAAATTGAGATAAATTTAAAAAATTGAACTTCAAGGCCCCATAACTTCTTGCTGAAGGGACTTTGTATTAAGGTATATTAGATTTAATCGTTTCATTATAGCCTAAGGAATCTATGTCCAATGCTTGTCTCATTATTTTTGAAACACCCTGTTTAGGTACGACTTACAAATGTAATTTTCTTGTAAGTTAATGGAGTGGTAAATATTACCACTAGGGGCATTAGTTACAAGACGAATTTGTGAAGGTAGCTTTATTGGGACTTACCACTGTGAATGCCGTCGGCTTGGCTTTTATTTGAATTCTTTATCCTCGCTAGAACAAAGATCGAACTTGAAATTCTATTAATTTTTTTATTGAATTTTTCCCGAGCAATCATTTAGTTTTTAAACTATTTTGTATAGATATAGAAATCTGAAGTTACCTATTTGTTATTCTAAAGACGATAAGATATTTTCTAGTCTAACTGCTGGTCCAATCCCCTGCGTTAGAAATATTGAATAGGTAACTTTTAACAAAACAAAACATGTTTACCTTACAAAGAACTCAATTATACTTTGATTTAGAATATGATAGTTTAACTGTTAACTGTTTTAGTTACATCTGGAACGTTTCGCCCATCGCGAACGAGATTTTATAAATTAAAAATTAATTTTCGCGTTCTCCCTTGGCTTGCACCACGTTATGAACCGAAGCGCCGCGCCAATAGTGATAAGCGACGTCATCTCGAGGAGACGCAGGGACACCTCCGCGCACCTAAAGCAAGAATCCCCGCTCCAACAAACCGGCGTAAACCGCTAATTACGCCAGCCCAGGGTACAGAAGGAGAAATCGAGGTTATGGACCGGCAGAATTTTTCGATAATTTTTTGCGAACCTCTTCCAGACCTGATCCTGCTCAGAAGTGTTTCCGGGCTCTTCGAGAATTTTCCTAGAATTTTCCTAACCCGATCTCCTAGCCTAGTCTTACTCAGGAGGGTCTACGGACCTTTTGAGGGGACTCCTACTAACCATTCTAGCCCCTCGACGCCAATAGGATCAAATAGACTTTTTGGTACCGCTCCCCCAGCACCTGGACGCTAGGAGGGTCAAATAGACTCTTCGGTGCCGCTTCCCTAGCACCTGGACGCCAGGAGGGTCAAATAGACTCTTCGGTGCCGCTCCCCTAGCACCTGGACGCCAAGAGGGTAAAATGGACTCGTCGGTGCCGCTCCCGAGCACCTAATTACCTAGATGATCCTTATAAGTTCGACGACGAACACCCGGTTATTAGGAGAGCTTGGCCGAATTCGCTGACAACGATTCCCAGCACATGGTGACCCGGAGGATTAAGCTGAGCTCGCCGGAGACGGTTCCATCTGCGAATTAAATTTCCCTGCACCCGGACAACGAAGCCGGCGTAATTAAGCCCGTTAATTGCGTTCGGAGCGACTTGGAACCATCGAAGCCGAAAACGTACACTAGGAGGTCCCGCCTAGCAAGCCAGAGGCCGGCGTCCATAAGCACGCACGTTTGAATCGAGGGTAACCAGACGGGGAACATCGCCCACAAAAAAAAACGGTTATTCAATCGAAATTCGTACCTGGATTCACAAAGCAGCTGGCACAGGTAAAACCTGCTCGCCGTCCGCCAACAACACACCTGCAGGCCAGGATAAAATACGAGTTGCACCAGGTATCCATATGATTTAACTTGATATTGCCCGCGCTTTCAACAATTTAAAAGACAGAATTCAATGTTTACGTTCCGCCATTAAGCCGATTTCGCTAAACTGTCATTTTATCTGTACAGGCCCAGCGAACTATCCACTGGACATCAGACATACTCCGTGTATAGGCCCAAAAGAAGCTGACAGGGCCCGACTCCCAGCGAGCGAGACGTCCCGTTAAAAGAGTTACATTAATTTTACAAACGTTATTACATTTTTATTTATTTGTCTGATTGAATACAATTTAATTTGAAATGTATTTAGCTAGTAATATTATACAATGATGAAGCTTATTCTGCGTTTTCTTTCCTGAGTTACTAGTTGAGTTTATTATTGGTATCTTGGCATTCTGAAGCTATCTGGGAAGCCAGTATCAGACTGGTAATTGTAGCGAACAGATTAAACAATTAAATTAAATTAAACTAGCCCGTCAGGTTAGAAATCTTTCGAGAAAATTGAAACTGAAGAAAACAAAACTTGAAATTTAGCAAGCTAAAAGATATCTTGTTTATTAAGTAGTTAACTTTCACTGTACCAAATCTTGTATGAAATTAATATTCTTCTTCTTCTTCTTCTCCCATCCTCTTATACCGTAATACGGTGTCGAGGTTTCACTTACTTTAAACTGTCCACTACTTATTTTAACACTTTTTACTCTACACCCTTATTTTTACATATTCTGCACCACTAACTCCTAACTCTTGCACAGAATTTATTTCACTTCTTTCTATCGCCCGCTAGTTCCTTTGCTTCTTTCCAGTTTATTACTCTGTCTTTTAATATATCCGCCATTCTTTTATTCCATGATGTGATTGGTCTTCCCCTAGATCTTCTTCCCTCCGGCTTAGCTTCCCATACTCTCCTTAGTATGTTCTCGCTGTTTGTTCTGAATAGGTGTCCGAGCCATCTCAACTGGTTTGCTTCAATTTTCTGTTTCAATGGCTTGGTTTTTAATCTTCTCCTAACTTCTGTGTTTCTTATTTTGTCTCTCTTTGTTATTCCCTCAATCCTTCTTAGGAATTTCATCTCACATGCTTGTAGTCGCATCTGTAGTCTCGTATTCAGTGTCCATGTCTCGCTGCTGTATGTTAGGGTTGGGATAAATATTGCATTATACACTCTAATTTTTGCCTTTTTTGATATCTCTTTTTTGGCAATTATTGCTTTATTTATGGCTAAATATACCTTCATTGCTGTTTGTATTCTGTTGTTGATTTCTTGTTCCTGTTTTCCATCCCTACTCACCGTTGTTCCCAGGTACTTAAATTCTTCCGCTGCTTCAGTTCTTCATTGTGTATAGTAATGCGAATGTGTCTCTGTTTTCTTGCTACCATTATCACTACTGTTTTTTCTGTATTTATTTTCATGTTTCTTTCAGCAATTCCTTGATTCCAGCACTCTACTGCTCTCTGTAGCTTTCTTTCTGAGTTTGCTAATATGGCTATATCATCGGCAAACATAAATTCTGAAACTCGTACCCTTTCCATGTTTTTAAACCCTATCTGGTATCCTTCTATTTTTCTTTCTATTTCTCTTGTTATATCATCCACCAGGGTGATGAATAGAAGAAGGCTCAGTATTCCTCCTTGTCTCACTCCTTCGTGCGTTATGAATATTGTTGAACTTTCACTTCCGGCTCTTACATAATTTCTTGTCTTTTTGTACAAGCCCCTGATAGCTCCTATTAGTCTGCCTCTCACTCCGTACTTTTTTAGGGCTTCCCATACTTGTTCGCTTGGTACCGCGTCGAATGCTTTAACCAAGTCCACAAAGCATACATAGAGCTCTTTATCATATGTTATGGTTTTCTCTATTTGCTTAAGTCCGAATATTGCATCCTGCGGACTTCTTCCTTTCCTGAATCCGTTCTGGGACTCTTTTAACTTTGGCTCTATAATTTTTCTCACTTTCTGCTCTAATATTCTTTCATAGATTTTTTCCGGCACGCTGAGGAGCGAGATCCCTCTATAATTTTCGCATCTCCTACTGTCTCCCTTCTTAAATATCGGATGAATAATTGCCACTTCCCAGTCTTTGGGGATTTTATTTTTCTTCCAAGTTTGTTGTATTATCCTGTACCGGTGGTACATCCCAGCCTCTCCCATGTATTTCAACATTTCGGGTTTTATTTTGTCGTGCCCCGCTGCTTTGTACATTTTTATTCCTTTCACTGCTTCTTCCACTTCCTTCAATCTTATCTCTTCTTCTTGGTGTTCTCCTTCCTCTAGCTCTATCTGTTCCCATTTTTGGTCTTCCTCCTTTGGTTTTTGTGCAGTTTGTTTTGGTGTACCTCCCAGCAGTTCCTGAAAGTGATCTTTCCATCTTTCCATTATGTGTTTTCCGTTGGTAATTATCTCGCCCGCTTTGTCCTTGATATAGTGTAGCGGGTTCCTTCTGCCTTGCCTTAATCCTTTAATTATTTTGTAGAATAATTTCTGGTTTTCCCTAAAGTTTTTCTCGGTATCTATTCCAAAACGTTCCCATTCCAGTGATTTTGCTTGAGCTACTAATAATTTTGTTATCTTTCTTTGTTCTTTATATCTTTCATAATCTTCTATTTTGTTGCTCTTTAGGTATTTGTTCCAAAGCAGTTTCTTTTTTAATATTTTCGTTCCACCAGCTGGTTTGTTTTTGATTTTTTCGTCTGGTTGTTCCGCACACTTTCTCTGCTGCCTTGAGAATTATTTCTTTGAAGTCTGCCCAATCTTTTTCTATTTCTATTTCTTGGTTGTCTCTCATTGTTATGCTTAATCGTTGGACTTCATCCCTAAATCTGTTTTGTAACTCCTTTCTTCTTAATTTCTCTGTGTTTATTTCTCTTCTAGGTTTTTGTTCCTCAATGTTAATTTTCTCATTTTCTTCTTGTCTTTTCATTTCAGCCACCAGCAGGAAGTGGTCACTTCCTATTTCCTTTGCTCTTCTCACTCTCACATCTTTAACCTTCCATTTATTGCTAACCTGTCCCAGAAAATAATCAATAATTGATTTTTTGTTTTTCATTGGTTCTCTTCTCGTGAATTTGTGTATTTCTTTGTGTTTGTAAACGTTTTTGCCACTATCATCTCGTTATCGATACAAAACTCGATTAGCCTCTGTACATTTCCATTTTTGACATTTTCTCCAAATGGGCCTATCACATTTTTATATTTCAGTGCGTTATTCCCCACTCTGCTATTTAGGTCTCCCAAAACTACAACTTCATTTCTGCTATTCTCAATTTCTTTTTCTAACATCTCCCAGAACCTGTTTTTATCTTCTAACTTATCACTTTCACCTGGTCCATACGCAATTATTACTGTCACCATATGGTTTGTTGTGACTTTAATTTCCAGTGTCATTCTTTTTGAGCAGAATTCCCATTTTACAATATTTTCGAGTTGTTTTTATTTATTATGCACCCTACTCCTTCTGCTGCTTTTTTGTTTATGCTAACGCCGCTATAAAACAGGAGGTTTTCTTCATCTATTTTTTCTATTCCTTTCCCTTTTCTTCGTTTTCGTTATCCCGATTAATTCTAAATCTGATTTTGCAAATTCTTGTCCTAGTTCTTTTTCTTTCCCTCTTATTCCTCTTACATTCCATGTTCCAATTTTCCATATGGGACTTTTGCTTCCCCTATTTAATCCTCTCTTCCTGTTTGCTTGGATTTTAAGTTTTCTTATTTTTATTATATAACTATTTGGCTCTTTCCTACTTGCTTCCGTTTCTTGTAGATCCAAAAGTTCTTCTTTCGTGTACGTCGTTCTTTTATTCTTTTTCTGTGCGGTTCTGTTTTTGTTTGTTATTTTTTTTCCAGCTTCCTTAGTTCTTGATAGAGCACCTTTCTTTCCTTGTCAATTTTTTCATTTCTTTGCCTTACTTCTTCTTTCAGTTCCTTTAGTTCATCTAAGTACCTCTGTAGTTCAGCTATCGGTTCTTTTATCACCTGTAGCTCCTCTCGTAGTGTTTGTCTTAAACCCTTGATCTCTTCTACGAACTCATCTTTTATCCTTAGATACCCCAAAACTCTCCTCTGCGTTACGCCACTGGTATGTCTTCTCGTTCGGCCCGTAGCGCTCGATGCACCAATCCTGTGCCAGTATTTTCGCTGTGCGTGCGGCTCTTGTTGGGCTTCTCGTGATCGAATTTCTGCCTTACGTTCACCCTTAACCTAGCAAAACATAACTTTAAATTTGCCTTTAGTTTCGCTTACGTGTACTTTGGGATTCTTTATTTCCACTACTCATGTTCTTACTATCATTAACTCCCAGTTTATTCACTCTCACTAAACGATTACCACTTTACACTTGTAAATTAACTTTCAAGTTGCGATGTGTGATACGGCCTCCTACAACGGTTACACTTCGACACAAAAACACAAAATATTTAATCATTTGGCATAAATGTTACGCAACAGCATGATGCTAACACAAAATCAAATAGAAATGATACAACTTTGAAAAACTAAAATGTAGAAATCCGTGACAGCTTGCTGTAGGTAAAAAATTATGTTCGTGGACTATGTGCCACCTAATAATAAATTATCTGCTAGATAACTTACCTTTAGTTGCCTCTCATTACTCCGGCTAGCTTTAAACTTGTTTGCAAATGGGTAAAAGAAATGTGGGATTTTATTCTTAACTTCACTTCTCATATATGCTTATATTTACAGGAAAATAAACAAAGATTGGGCGCCGAACAATTTAATTCTTGTTAATTACAACTTTCTGTGTTATGGTATCTGTTTCTTTAAGAAATATTTATTCTAATTTAATATCATCAAAGGAATTTATGTTATCAACTTTGAGAACTGAAATAATAATTTTATTAATATGACTTGATTCTTGGTATATAACCACTATTAAAAGGTTTGTTTTTTTATAAATTAATTTAGTTTTATTTAGGTTTATTTAGGTATGGTTGTAATTTTGGAGCTCCATAAATTATACATATATTGTCCAACACAATGGTCAATTAATTATCTGTTTATTCAGGTGTGCTGGTTCAATGTATTTACCTTCCCTCATAATGCCTTTATAAACTTTTATATTTACTAAATTCTAACTTCTTTCAATTCTCATTATATTTTTATTATGAGTTATTTTATACAGGTTAAGCCTGGTTAAAAGGTTCTTATTTTTTTTATGTTCTACCAGTACATTAATTAAAATTAATGACTCTATTTTAAGGTATCTTAGATACAAAATAACGCTCCAGGGCAATTATTTTCTTCATAAGAACACTAGGGTTATTATGAAAAATTAACAGTATTTGTTTCTATGGATACAACCTTTATTTCAAAAATTATGCACCACTGTCACAATGAAAATTAATGACAGCTCATCTAATGTCACAAATCTAACTTAGATCAGCTAACTAGATCAATCTTAAATACCATAGCATAGTAATTATATGAATTGAATATGAATATGAATTAGGTAAGAAAATTGGTAGGACATAAAACCTTGAAGGCACCACAGGCATTATGAGCTAAGAGCCCGCGATTGTTGTACACACCTCGGGCCAAAGCCCTCGGTTAGTACACTAACAATCTTGGGCTCTTATTTTACTCATAATGCCCCTTGGTACCTTAATAACTATAAGGACTCTTATTCTGACAGGTGCCCAACTACATTGATACTATTATAATTTTAAATATCTTGTGGGTTGTATGTTCTAATTAATTTTCTTTGTGACTGTTATTAACTCTAATTGGGTCAAATCACCTGAGTGGGTACTCATCCTTGCTTTCTTAAGGAAAGCCTCTCTTCAATTCACATATTATCCATTCACAAAACTCGTAAACTGTCAATGTCTAATTTTTTAAATATTTGCTGAGTGTGCATGGAAATTACAGTTTTTTTTGGGAATGTACTTCGAATCTGGTGATTTCTAGTAATATTACAGTTAGGTTATGTTACATGTGTCAAAAGTTAAGCAAAGTTATTTCTTGTAATAATTAACTATAGCTTTTTTTCCTTTCTAATAATAAAACCCCCTTTCGTTTCTGTTCCATTGCGATTGAGGTGTATTCACAAAAATTAAAGAATTGTGGAGATAATTTTTTTACAAGAAAGTGTGATATAAGTCAAGATTTTAAATTCCAAATATTCAGTGCTGCCATAATCAGCAAGCAGAAGTTCCAAATCAGAATTTAAACGAGGTACCAACTTGACAGCGTTTTGACAGTTCACGAGTTTTGTGAATGGATAGTGTATTACATAGTTAATACACCGACCTCACTGAATTTCACTCCTTTTTAAGTTGCACTATTCTAGATTCGGTTGGAAACAGCTTATATTCCCTCTCTCTCTGCTAATGTACTCATCCGGTTGTTTGCTTCTAATTAAGGACTGGCTTTCTATCCTAGTCACTGGATATTGGTTCTCAGATTAAGCTACTTCTGCAACTTTGCAACAAGTCCCATTAATGTTACTATATGGCCTATCCCAGACTGACGGCTAAATTATACAAATCTCTGTTATATTTTGCTCTGATTATCAATTTAGTACATACCAGCATTACCAGCTCAAATTCAGCTGCGTTCTTTTATTATTTAATATCCTGTCGAGGTCATTAACGTGTAATATATGAAAATAGAGTTTTTCTACTCATGACATTGAAATCAGTCATTTTGACATTGAGTCCGGTGGTTGAAGTTGCATTTCAACCACTAGAGATTGAAATGCTCGGACTACCGGGATTTCAAACTGTTTGACATTCAATTGATGACAAGAGAAATGTCACTTTATGTTTAATTTTTTCTAAAGTGCATTAATTTGTTAAAATGAGTGAAAATTCGTAGAAAAATTTAGTATATGTAACTCGTGGCTGATAAAATTTCAACATTTCAACAACTCTCAACGTTGAAATTTTATTTCAACCACTTGTCCCATAATATACTATTTTGAATTATTAATAATGTAAATACTTACAGAAAAGCCAGAGAATTATCTTTAGCACTTCCTTTTTTGGAAAACACAATTTCTTTTATAAATAAGCTCCTTTTCTCTTTTGTTTTCAGAGAGAGAGCTGACCCCCTTGTTCTATAAACTATTAATGGTGAAATACTTTAAATACTCGTAAGTGTTTGTTGGGTAGCCTAAACAATAGTAATAGCATTAAAAGCTCTTTAGTGATATATTTATGTAGTATGTACTCTATCATGCTACAACTGCATGCTGCATCTGCAATCCAGTAGCTTGGTGGCGGGAGAAATAGGTTACGATATATTTGATATAGTTTAATTATAATAGAAAATCGAATGAAACAAAACAGAAATTACAATTTACGTTTTTCGTAATATGCTGAAGCAGGGACGTGTGATCTGCACTGTAGCCTGTAGCAAGCAGCACACTGCTGCCCCCTCCATGTCGACTCCCTACTACCAAGGGCTGGACCCAAAGTCTTCAAGAATGGGAAGGCGTAAACATTCTTTTTATTCTTACTTAACTTTAAAACATGCGTTACCGTACTAAAAATTTACACCAAAGGCTAAGTTTTTATTATCAATATAGAATATCACATAATTTATAATTAAAAGAATGTTTATTTTATATTAATTACTATATGTTAGAAACCGGGCATCTTGCTTGTTGCATAAGCAAAAAGTAAGATATAATGGTTTTGCATTAAGCCGGTTTCAAAAACATCATGAATATCCCCATGTATGATTATAAGTGACAATCCAGTTTGAAGGTCGTCGGAAAACTGTGTGTGTGGTATGAAGTAGTGCATGGAAGTTCGGTAATAAACGAGTATTTTAAACCAGGAATCATAAGTGTCATCAAACAAAATAGAATAAGATGGTTGGGACATAGTCAAAATGGAAGGTAACAGAGGTGCTAGGAGACTATTACAGAAACCGGAAAGGTAGACCCAGAAATAAATTGCTGGTGTACAGGAAGCTCTTGTGAACCTTTGTGTTGCAGACTAGATAAATTTAGCAAAGGGCAGAAACGGGTGGAAGTAATAAAAAAATTCATAGGCCTTAATAGCCTTTCGTGCTGCTAGATAGATAGATGATTATATGCAAGCAATTTAATTCTGAATTCTAGGCTCCCACATAACCTCTTATACTAAGATTTTTCTCCACTATGCGTCTTTACATGTTTAGCTAAAGTGGATTTTGTTGCTGCTTTATATTTTCGCAAATATAACATGAATAGGGTTTTCCTTTTGTACGGCTCCTCATATGTATCACTAAATCACCTTTTTGTGCTGTTTTATGCTCGCAAATTGAACATGAATAAGGTTTTTCTCATGTATGGGTCCTCATATGTCTAACTAAATCACTTTTTTTGGCTGCTTTTATTCGCAAATAGAATATGCATAAGGTTTTTCTCCTGTATCCGTTTTCATATGTGTAACTAATTGAATTTTCTGTGCTGCTTTATATTTGCAAACAGAACATCCATAAGGTTTTTCTCATGTATGCCTTTTGATATACTTAACTAGATCACATTTTTGTGCTGCTTTATATTCACAAATAGAACATTCATAAGGTTTTTCTCCTGTATGCCTCTCCATATGTGTAACTAATTGAATTTTCTGTGCTGCTTTATATTTTTAAACAGAAGATGCATAAGGTTTTTCTCCAGTATGTGTTTTCATATGTTTAACTACATGAACTTTTTGTGCTGCTTTATATTCGCAAATAGAACACGAATAAGGTTTTTCTCCTGTATGCCTCTTCATATGTGTAACTAATTGAATTTTCTGTGCTGCTTTATATTCGCAAACAGAACATGCATAAGGTTTTTCTCCTGTATGTGTTTTCATATGTTTAACTACATGAACTTTTTGTGCTGCTTTATATTCGCAAACAGAACATGCATAAGGTTTTTCTCCTGTATGCCTCTTGATATGCTTAACTAGTTCACATTTTTGTGCTGCTTTATATTCACAAACAGAACACGCATAAGGTTTTTCTCCTGTATGCCTCTTGATATGCTTGACTAGATCACATTTTTGTGAGGCTTTATATTCACAAATAGAACATGAATAAGGTTTTTCTCCTGTATGCATATTCATATGTATAACTAAATTATTTTTCCGTGCTGATTTAAATTGGCAAATAAAACACGAATAAGGTTTTTCTCCTGTATGCCTCTTCATATGTGTAACTAATTGAATTTTCTGTACTGCTTTATATTCGCAAACAGAACACGCATAAGGCTTTTCTCCGGTATGTGTTTTCATATGTTTAACTACATGAACTTTTTGTGCTGCTTTATATTCGCAAACAGAACACGCATAAGGTTTTTCTCCTGTATGCCTCTTGATATGATTGACTAGATAACATTTTTGTGAGGCTTTATATTCACAAATAGAACACGAATAAGGTTTTGCTCCTGTATGCCTCTTGATATGCTTAACTAGATCACTTCTTTGTGCTGCTTTATATTCGCACATAGAACATGCGTAAGGTTTTTCTCCATTATGCGTTTTCATATGTGTAACTAATTGAATTTTCTGTGCTGCTTTATATTTGCAAACAGAACATGCGTAAGGTTTTTCTCCTGTATGCTTCTTGATATGCTTAACTAGATCACATTTTTGCGCTGCTTTATATTCACAAATAGAACATGCATAAGGTTTTTCTTCTGTATGCGTCTTCATATGCATAACTAAATTATTTTTCCATGCTGATTTATATTGGCAAATAAAACACGAATGCGGCTTTTCTAATGTATGTGTCTTCATAGGGTTCACTAAATCACCTAGAAGAAGAATGAGGTTTTTTCGCTTCTATTGGTTTACAAATGCTTAAAAACTTACATTTCCCTGCAGTTTTATCTTCACAAATGGAAGATGTGTAAAATTGTTCAGTATGAGCTTTAATATGTTCCAAGAAATTACTCTCGTCTTTTGCTTCGTAGTCACAAACCGTGCAAAGTAACTGTTCTTCTACGTGACTTCCATTTGCTGCACATGAATCAAGTAGTTCATCCTTTATCTCAACTTCCTCCTGTTTAATATCTAATCCGTGAGAAGCCGTGTTCTCTATAGTATCTTCAGTGATTTCCTGCCGAGCATGTAAGTTTGCGACTAGTTTGCTTTCACTTCTTGTTAGTGGTTCATGTATAATGCTGGTTATTGCATTAGGCAAATTACATTCAACTAATTCATGTTCTATGTCCATTATTTTGAAAAATCCCGATGGAATAAATGCAATATCTGAAAATAAAGCATACAATGAAAGTTAGTAAACAGGGTTATGTTATGTTTATTTAAAAAATATTGACAAGCTTTCTATTCTGAGTCTAATATTCTTACTTACAGGGAATAACATGAAATTCGAAGAAATAACTTGTTCAGAGAATAGGCTAACAGTAAATATAACATTGAATTAGTACACAAATTACCATCAACCGCCATTACCATCTGGCAAAATCGGATAGGTCAAATGGAATACAACAAAACTACAGTAGTATACAGTGTGTCCCCTTACAAGTATAAATACATACTTTCTAACGCTGGCGCTTGTTCTATAGTTACCAAGAATGAAAAGGATGGAAGAATAGTTACATCAAAAATAGGGCTATTTGGTGATCGACGAATACACTACCGCTAGTTCTGTTTTTTGCACTCATTCCACGTGAATTAAACCTTTAGTCGTGTAAACCCAACACTATTTGTCAGTTTAGCTGTTGCAGCATTTTCGTTTTAAAATCATATATTATAAAACCATGAAGTACTTACTCCATGTATAAAACCTATAAATATTCACTTTATATTTAACGAGTTTAAATTCAGATGCAACACTAAGAAAAAATAATGAACCTCGCTGGTTGTGCTTTACATAATTTCTAACTTGAATGTAGGTTAAAGAATTTAAGAACAGATGAAGATAAAATTTCAATAACGAACCATTTCTATTACGCATGAGAAGAAATTTTAAAATATTTTTTGGAACCAAAAACGATAGATTGACAAGAAAGAATGCTATAAACATCTACCTATTAGTCTTATTTAGTATTCATTATTATGCGATTGCTTGGTATTAAAAAAATCTGGTGTGATACACTCAGTGATCAATGATCTTATAATTCGCCAAAAATTTGATTTGAAATTTTTAGCATTTATAAATTTTTTTAAAAAATTACAAATTTTACGAAAACGGTACAAAATAGAGCGTAGTTTAAGAGACGAATTTCCTCTAGAATTTTAAGCTGAATTCAAAAATTTAATAATATACCGGGTGTTCTATTTAAAACAGGAGTTAATAAAACAAATAAAAAAAAAACAAAGGAAACTCATTTTAAAAGTATTTAACTGAAAAATCATGTATCTCACATCAATACACATTAAGAATATAATAAAAAAGTAAAGTTTGAAAAAAATCGAAAAAACTGTAAAATCACAAAAGTAAACAGCTACTTCTGGTTATACGACACACAAATATATATATATGTATATATACATACATATATATTGAAAAACGGCTCTAATTATATCCTCTCTTATAAATTTGCCCGGCTAGCCTTACTATTCTAAGCTTTTAATAATTATTAAATCACTCTCTTTCAAGGTTAAGCCGCTACATCCAATTTAAACCTAGTAATTTGCTATTATTCATTATATAAGGTCCTATTAAACATTTAATTGTAAGCACCATGTATTCTGCGGTTTAACTAATGGGGATTAAGAAGTGCGATATTTCTAACTGATGGGACCGCCAAAAATAATCAAGATGGTTTCCTGGTCTCGAAATTACATGGACGGACTCCTGATTTTAATTAAATTCTTGCTGTCCACGCAATTGATGCTGTTGCTATGCGATAATAGTCGAATTTATTCCGCGTCAAGACACAAATTTACTCTCCAACCCACCTGATGATCGGCTGCCACTTTCGAAGACCTTCCGAATCGCCTTCACTGAAGCTGGGCTCGTTAATATAGGGCTCCGCTGCACCACTCGTACGGTGATTACTTATACACTTGGTGTAAATTTAAATGATTGCATTTACTGGACATCCTTATAATAAATATCTATTTTGTTGATTCCCAGGCAGCACGCAATATTTATATATTAATTTTAATCTTTGGCCGACCTCCGCACTAGGGACAACTTGCTCGTCAATCCTGCTGCATAAAAGCGCGAATTTGCACCAAACTGTTACGTTACTGTGTGCTTCAGTTCTAATGAACTTCCACTAAACCGCGCGGAAACTTACTTTAATTAACTTATACGTCTTAACCTAGATTTGACAATAAAAAATTCAGTCCAGTTTCACACTAGCAGGTTAATTGTTAAATAACTCAGGTGGAACGACTCGGCTCGTTACATAGTCTCTGGGTACAATACTATAGCAATACATACCTCAGAGCCTGTAGTTAATTACTCGGTTATAAATAATAATTTACAACATTTTCATATGGCAAAGAAATAGATAGCCATGTCACTTTATAATTTAAAAACACCCACAATGTCTCACTGCTCGAATGATGGCAGCAAAATACTAACTTTACATCATGTCATAAGCATTATCGACAAGTTAATTGATGATGAACACGACGACTTATCTTTATCGTTCATTTATATGAACAATTAAAAGTACGTACCACGACTAGCAAATACACTGTTTACATGGATATGTATGTATCTTTTAGAAATCAGGATTCAGGTTGTCCTATCTTTCCACATTCCGAAGCCATAAGAACTGTCTGTAATTAGTTTTTTAAGTGATTCTGGTTTGGAAGAGGTACAGGCGTTTCAAAGGTAGGCTTGAGGTTTTCAAATTTTTAAATGACAATGATAAATTTGTAGTGCTACTAAATTCATATTTAACACCACGGCGATTATTGATTATCAATGAGAAAATATGCTTTAAAAAAAAGGAATCGAAATTACGGTCTCTTGCATTGAGACTTTATTTCCCATTATAAAAAAATTAAATCAGCTCACGATTGGTAACCTTGTTTCGACAGGAAGCCCTAATTGTTAAAGTTATAAACACTCTGCGCCTATGCAATTTAAACGACATCACGTCATGCCAGAGAGCTGAGGACTGGTAAAATGGAACAAACGTGCTAAATTTTTATGTTTATATATAGACAAGTGGCATCAATGTTGTTATTTGATAAACAAAGTTAGCTCATGTTGATACGTTTAGTATTTAAAAAAATATATTGGCGTCTACCATGTTTGTTTCAGTTCAAGATTGACATATGCAATCTGTTTTTGGGGTTCATCCTCATCAGCTCCCGTTATTTTTATTGTATAAAAACGTGTATTACGTACAATAATGGCTAATCAACAAACTGCTTCTTGTAGAAATTCATTTACAAATTTTTGCATCTTTACAGTGATTAACCTATATACAGAGAGAGTTAAAAGTATGGAGACCTCGATTTGCTATCGTTAATATTCATTTTATAAGAAAATGTTCAATACAAGTTTTTTATGTAATTTTTGTCTACATATTGAGATACACGAAACATTTTATTATTCAATTGTTTTTGAGTTATAACTTTATGCGATACTTAGTAACCTATTAATGTTATACTCTTCTAATTTTTTTATGTTATAATTTTTTTTTGGTTTGGATAACATTTCTTCGAGAAAATTCCGGTTAAAGGTAAGGTATTTACGAGTACAATTAGTTAACTTCCCGATTCGTTAACGATACAGCCATGATAAACAAAGTCGATATCACTAAGGATGAATTTGTTTGTTTACTACCCACCTTTCAATTTTGTGCAATATATTGCTGTTGGCCTTAGCAATGGCGAGTTTAAGTGAACGTGAAAGAATTGAAATACTTATGATGCTGGGTTATCCAGATAGACGCAGAAGTTTACAAGATGTTTGTAATTTATTTAATGATACGCATCCAAATAGAAATCCAATTACTAAATCTGTTGTTGATAAAACTATACGTTTTGAACAAACGGGTAGCGTTAAAAATTTACCAAAGAGTGGTAGAGCTAGAACATCGAAAAGTGATAATAAAAACTGGATGTTTTATTGGATGTATATGAAGATCCCCATTTACCAACCAGGCAATTAGCGGTCAATCTCAATATTTCCCAGTTTTCGGTCGTTT